>JAHBOF010000032.1:600000-772680 GCA_020736565.1 Coprinopsis sp. MPI-PUGE-AT-0042
GCGAAATCACAAAATTTGCGCTAAATAATAAATGTCCCATTTGACCGCCATAGAAGAGCTGCAGAGACGAGGGTGAGCTACAATCCAGCAGGAAGTATTTATCAAACTAATTGGGATCTTTGCCGCAATAGATCTCGTTTCGAGATGGCAGAATCTTGAGTACCTTATGCTTTCGGCAGCGATGATAGGCAAAGTGCCCCATGAGTCCATCACAGCTGTAGAAACTTTCAGATCTCAGGATGCCGAAAAATATGGATCCGACATCATAAATAGACAAGCCGTGGTCGCCCTTTGTCAAATGCAATGCGAGGACATAGTTGAAGTCCAGCATGCCCTTGACATTCAAACCCTGCTCGTTAGCGATCCTCGAGTGCAGCGAATTCAGCAGATGCACGCAATAGCCACGAGCTATCTTGGAGCCATGTATCACGAACGCTTCAAACAAACAATGGCTGTTGAAGACCTTGACCGCGCTCTATCGTTATACCAAGCAGCAGTTAAACTCAGCTCCCAAAAATCCAGCAGCCATGCACACTGCCTACACCGCCTAGTGCAAGGCTACAACGCACGCTGTCAGAGCGCCGACCTTGATGACAGCACCAGAGCAACCACTGCCGTGGAAGTCGAGGAGGCTTTGGCCATGGCTATCAACCTGAAAGGATTATCAATCACGCAGCAAGAGAAGGACACATACTTCCTGTATGAGCACCTCCAGGCATTTCTCCTGCACCAAAAGTTCAATCTCACTGGAAGTATTGACCATCTCCACACCGCCACTTCTATCATACTCCAATCTCGGTGTCATACCTCGCCCAATGCCTACCTGAAGTCTCGTGTGGGAGACCTACTCACTGAGCTGGTGGAGAGCTATCGCAACATGCCTGGCTACAGTCATTCAGAGCATGTATACGCTTCGGAAATTGTCGCATGCTACCAAAAGCTCACCGCAATCACCGGCTCACCTAATAACTACGACAATCTTGCCAACAGCCTATTCAGGCTTTACGAGCGTACAGGCGCAAATGACGACATAGACAGCGCCTTTGAAGCCTTGCGGACCAGTCTCAAAGCGAGTAAAGCAGCGGGGAGCAAGCCAAGCCCATTGATGCTTTGTCAACTCAGCCAGGTGCTGTTTAACCGGTCCAATGTATCTGGAAACCACGAACTCCGGTTTCAAGCCTTGGAAATTGCTCATCAAGTGCTCCTCAGCTCCCGCGAGCATGATTCATACTATTACGAAACCCTATTCAACGCCTACGACATGACGTGCCTTGTCCGGGACGCCACTGAAGAGCTGGCCGACGCGGTGGCAGCAATGGAAGAACAAATCAACCAAATCCCGCCCCTTTCCCCATTTTACCTGAGGGGCCAACACATTGTTTTCACTGAATGTATCAGGCGTGCAGTGGCAAGCGGCGATCGGGGCCAACTGGAAGCCACAATACAGCATGCTAAAGACCTCCACAAGGATGATCCTTCAGAGCTCCTGGAGTGGCTGAAAGACGTCTACTTGATCTCTGGTGATCCAAGTCATCGCAGTCTCGCTATCCAGGGGAATCGCCTAGCAGCACTCGATGTTCAGAGGCCAACGTCGCATCGTCTCCAGTCTGCTCGAAGGTGGATTGATGCCTGCGGAGCTGACAATGTTGAGGAGTCCCTTGAAGCTTGTGACGTTGCCATAAGGCTTCTGACAATGGTTATGGGCCTTGGCCAGAGAATCTCAAAAAACCATCATCGTCTCACCGAGGAGTTCACCCGTGGCGGTAGCCGAGCGGCAAAGGCATACCTTCCTTTAGAAGCAGCTACAAAAGCAGTGCAGTGCGGACGCATCGAGAAAGCTTTGGAGTGGCTTGAGCAAGGACGATGCCTTCTGTGGAATCAATTGCAGATCCTCCGCGCACCGCTTCATCATCTAGCCAAACACAGCTCCCAGTTGGCTCAGCGGATCGTGTCTACGTCAAGAGTTTTGGAAAGCGATGGCGTCTTGTTGGATCCAATGGACCCAGAGCTCCAAGCAGAGATTGACCACTATGGCCCAGGACACTCAGCAAAGTTAGCGCGGGCAGCCAAGGATTGGGACGAGCTTCTGGAACAAGCACGCAAAATCCCTGGCTTCGAGGACTTCCTTCGCCCAGCGCGATGCTCCACTCTCCTCCAAGATCTCCCGGGGTCTGGTTCTGTGGTTGTTCTCAACGCCCACGAGTCACGCTGTGACGCAATAGTGCTAGCACGAGGTATGAAGGAGCCCATACTTGTTCCACTTCCCAAGTTGTCCTACTCCGGGGTGAAGTCGATGCGGCAGCAGCTGAAAGACGACGTGGAGACCCGCGGCCTCCGTATGCGAGAGGCAACGGGCGAAGAGGTTAGCGAAGGAGAAATGGCGGAGGGAGAAACGCAGAGATGTCATGAACGAAGATTCAAGCGAAAGGAATCGAACCGCCACCGTCAAATCTCTGCCACAGAGTCCATATTGTTGGAACTGTGGGAAGCAGTGGTAAAGCCTATCTTGGACGCCCTTGCATTCAAGGTGAGTCGCGAGAGTTCTTTCAGTGGTAATATCTCCTAACTTTGCTTTTCTTAGAACAAGTCAGCGAGTCCCACCACGAGAATCTGGTGGTGCCCGATTGGACCATTCTCATTCCTCCCTATTCATGCAGCTGGGATCTATGGTCGCGGGGCATTTTCTGAATGTCTTGCGGATTACGCCATCTCTTCCTACATCCCTACCGTCTCCGCTCTCACAGCGAGGGTCAGAGATAAGCGAGAGCGCAAGAAGTGTGCCACTCGGCTTCTCCTTGTGAGTGTTCCGGAAGCAAAAGGACAACTGCCTATCCATGGGACAACGAGGGAAGCTCGAGCACTTGGTGAGTTTGCTACAGCCCACGGAATTGATCATCTCCATCTCGAGGGAAAAGAAGCGAATGCCGAGAGTGTAATGAAGGAGATCTCCGAGTCAAGCATCGTCCACCTTGCTTGTCACGCGTCGCAGAATACTGTCGATCCTATGCAAAGTGCTTTCCATCTTCAGGATGGTCAACTAGAGCTGTTTACTATCATCAAGGCGAACCTCAAGAACGGGGATCTAGCCTTCCTGTCCGCCTGCCAAACCGGGACCGGGGATGAGAAGCTCTCAAACGAGGCCATCCATCTGGCTGCTGGGATGCTTGCTGCTGGATTTAGGGGGGCGGTTGCGACGATGTGGGCTATCAACGATAACTGTGCTCCAAAGCTAGCAGAAGATTTCTACAAGGACCTTCTCGAGAGGGGAAGAGAGAAGGGTGGGGGTATGGATTCGGAGGATGCTGCGTTTGCGCTGCACTACGCCACACAAGAGCTGAAGAAAAGGCTGGGTGGCGCGGAGAGGTCGCTTTTGGCTTGGGTTCCATATGTCCATTATGGACTCTAGGAGTATCTTTGTTATTTTTCTGGCATAATCTCCGAGCATCTTCATGCATGTAGTATGCATCACTAACTAGATGTCCTCATCTCTCATTTTCTCTTCCATCTGACTACTTCTCGCTCCATTTTATTACTGGACATTATTTATACCAGTCCATCAGATGGAACGGTCGTCCACGTTTCGACCCGAAATCTTTTACCTTTGTATTTGTTTTCACTATCTTCCGTGTCTATGTCAATTCATTTACTCATGTTCGTAATATGTACTATTCACGACTCTGTGATATCCGATACTGTACCGCACGCATCTAATCAGTGATGTTCAGCTCGAATAGGTATCGCTCAATAGGTCGGAGCGCCAGCCCCCTCGCCCTGCCGGAGTGGGATCAAGGACTGGGAAAATGAGACAGATCAAAGAGTGGAAATGACAAGCTACGATGTGGAAATAGCCAATGGCTGCTGCGGCCCGCATATGTGGTCCTAGAACCGAGACGCCAAATCGAGACCTACGAGATGGCTGTAGAAGAGGCCGAATACTACCAGACTCAGTGACCCAAGCAGCGTTCGCTACTTCCCAATTGCATTAAACTTAAATAGTATACCTGGGGCATACATTTCCCGTGCTCAGCTGCCCTGCATGTGAAGACCGATCGGGGCACAGTGTGAAGGTTGGCTTAAGCGCCCAGCGTCTCATAGGAGGAAGGAGGTTCACACAGTCGTGATCGCAACATCCTTTCGCCATATTCTTGTTCCTTTCCTACAAGCTTAAAAGCCTGCGGCCAATTTGCCAACTCGATCTCTTTCTTTCTACCCATTTCGATTCACTACCTCTCTATCGGCAATCCGGGAACACATCATGGCGGCGTGCTGCATGAGTAGAAACGGAGAGCCCGCTGTGGAAGCCGATCCTTGCAAAGTACGGTCAGGTCGCTCGAATGGACGAGCACTCGAGCACAGGCTAAGGAGATGAAAAGGGCAGGGACCCCAACGACAAACGCATACCCACCGTGAAGAATCTTTGATTTTAGATGGGACTTAGCACCCAGCTATATTGACATGGATCGGGTATGCAACAGAGGCGACGAGGCCGAGGTAGAAGAAAGGAGGGAGGTGTGGAACCCAACTAGAGCCTGTCATGATGAACCGCAGTGGCGGGGAAGCATGGCCACTCCTCGACGAAATCAACGTCGCAAGTCAGCTCATCCTGACTGGAGACCACCAGACCCTCTGTTGGATCGACGCCGCCATCCCATTCATATGCATCGCCACCATCCACCTCCTACAACCGGTGGTTACGAGCACTACCACAATTCTTTCACCAGGCCTATCTTTCCTTCATGCTTGTCTCCGCGCTCCCTAGTGGCTGTCAACGGATGTTCAGTGCTTACTAGGGCCATTTGCGCGAGTTCGAGCTGCAGGACCGTCGATCGTCCTCATCCCCGGTCATGCAGGTTCAGCAGCTATCGAGGGCGTATGCATCTAGACAGTCATTTGGAAGGATGCCGGATATTGGGACACCACGAAGAAATGCGTGTGTTGCACGAGGAGCGATGAAATTGGCTTGTCCAGGTCACCCACAGTCGGTTCGTCATCCACCTTCTCTTGTTGGTCAAGATCTGACAGATTGGTGTGCAGTGTACTCGAGGAGATGGAGGACCATAGGATTTGCTTTATGAACACGGCAGACGAATCAAACAGAGGTGGTATTGGAAAGTCGCCTCGTCTGGACCTGGCTGAATGAAGACTGGTGGAAGGGAGGCACTGACTATGGCGGGGATTCCCAATGTGCGTTTCATTGACTTTGAGGAGCTATCTTGTGGTATGTTACTTGAACTTCTCTCAATGAATGGCGTTGCTCAACCCATACCCGCTTTCAAAGGTCTTGTTTTGATTTCTCCACGCTCGATGACCCTCTGAGAGCCTCGAACCTCTGCGTCACGTCGTGTCGCCATTGGATTCCTTAGAGGTGTTGGGCAACTGGCAAGCTATCGAGTTCGAGTTCAGGGCACCGTCTTCCTCTCGGCTTGTACTCGAGGGCTGGCAGAGGTATAGGTGAGTTCACGCAGATATCATTCCAGAAAGGGGCTAACACGTGTAGGACAGATCTTCCATAGTAGGCATTGCAAGGGGTTTATCGTGCCTAAACGTATTTGGATTCTCCGACGAATGCCATTTTTGTTCGAATGACTACTTCCGAACTGAAGCCCAGCGCAGGTGGGAACGCAGATCAGGCATGGATTCGTAAATTGGTGACCGTACGGGTTTGGCCAATCGATGCACCCCACTCTGTTGCTGCAGCTGACGCCTTTGCACTCCAATCCTTTCGAGGTACTTGTAATGCAAGCCCGCAAGCCTCACAACTCTTCGTCAGATACATCTCAGGAATGAGCACTCAGCAGCGTATCGCCTATCGCTCCTTGGGCATCGGCGCCTTGGATTCTCCGCTTATCGTTGACTGAACAGAAGTTGCCGATTAAGGATACATCATGTTTTGCATCCGCCATGAGGCAGGAGGTGTAAAACATGGCGCTTAAAGAAGCCAAGGTGCGGCTAACCACCGCGGCCTAGGTCAGCCTACTTACAAGCGACAGTTCTGATGGCCGAGTGTTGTTGCTGAGGACGCCATCGAGAGTTGGTGTGGCCTCACCAGGGCTTTCATACCGCCAAGACCAATGAGACTGCGCAGTTAGAGACGGGGAGAGTGGAAATGCGTTCTGGAAGTTTTCAGTTCTAGTGATCTTCACCTATCCAATGTACTTACAGTTCTTACCCTCTATCACAGGTCGACGTTGGGCTCTCTGTCACGCTTTCGAAAGTCGTTGTTAACACGTTTCTCAAGCACCATGCCTGAGGCGTAGAAGGGGTGAGCACAGGATACTAGGGACCTCGGACACTCACAGCAACTTTACTCGATCGGAATAGAAGCGATCGGACTGCCTTGAGCGCTTCACCAACGGGTTTTCCCAGGTTCCGCTGAGAAGTGGAGTAAAGAGCAACGAAAGTTCTATTTGAACTTGGTGAAAATCGACGAAGCGTGCGGGCACCTGAACATTTACATTGATCTCCCATTCTAGTGTAGCGAGCGCTTCGCCTATGTCGGTGATAATCTCTGGCGGCTATCTCGACCTGCCTAATTGATACCATTATGGGGTTGCATCGTGTCCTACCCCAATTCAATACGACCAGGCGGACTTTCAGGGAGCAAAGCTTCTATACGGCCAACTCTAAACCTGCCAAACAATCAGGGTCATCCTACTTGGGTACAAGTTTCTTTTTATTCTCCGCAAGGTCGCTTTTCCAACCCACCCGTGCATGACTATGGCTGTTGAACGCAAAGGGTTTCGATTAACAGGTTAGTGGAAGTTACTCGTAGGAGCTGCTCGTCAGGCAACTCCGATCTCATTTGGCATTTTCAGACTTCACACTCGACTACGTCCCAGGCGATGGAGAACAGCATGGAGATATTGAGGTCTCGAATCTTGTCTTTATCGCCGATGGACCCAGCCAAATCCTTCCCCTGACTCATTTGCTCTTGAACCAATGGGTTGCCAAGGATAATGCAGCGGTATGCTTGTGAGCATCGCCCGTCCATCGTCAATGTATCGATAGGCTTACTCTATTCAGGTCTGAAGAAGCGGAGAATGTGATCGTGGTACTGCAGGGCAAAGAGCTTGACGACGTTGCGAATGTCATCTTATCTCAGCAAGAGCTCCTGGAGAAAGTGCCCACGAGCAATCAAGGGGGGCGAGGCATGTCCATTAGTAGATCCTTCCGTTGAACATGCTAATCGTGTTATAGGACTGTTCCAAAGGATCGAGATGGAAGATCTATCTATGTACGCGGAGACAGGACGCTGGTTCCTCTCGTGGGAGGCTGAGGCGGTGGACATGAGTCCTTTGCCAGTCCCTGCTCAGCCAGATGAGAATTGTGAGGTGGAGCATGAAACGCAGAACCTCTTGGACGTGGCCGAGGCCCCTTTTACAAGCATCGTCCAACCTGCCTTTGAGAACCATATGGAACTCGACGAAGAGGCGTTGCACCTGACTGGTTAGTGGATACAACATCTATGGCCGCATCATGCTCAACCTTGAATCGTAGACATCACAGTCATCTATACGCCAGAAGATGTCCCTGATTCAGCTAGCGTCGAGGTTACGAAGATGGTACTTTTTAGTGGAGAGGATACCTGGACCTTGCAGCTCGTCGGATCCTCTCCCAATCGGTGGGGGGTTGAAGGGAATGTGAACATTCCCATGTGAGCTCGTTACGTGTCTTCCGCCTTCCCGGACTTAGACTCATTCATTCATTTTAGACCAAAAGATGCAGAAAGCTTGACAGTGTCGTTGCAAGACGAAGACCTGGAGGACGTCGCCCTTGCTTTTATTCTCCTCCGTGAGCAAGAGTTCAGAGATGGAGCGAAGACTTCGAGGCTAGAAAGTGGATTGCCCGGTTTGCACCAGCTCGTCGCAAACTCAATCGATGCTGACTCAGGCACAGATTGTATAAGTGAGACTGAGATGGCGTCTATGTCGGGCTCAGGTGGGCGTTGGAGTGTAGCGTGGAAGGTTGAGCTTGTGGATGCAAGCAGGAGAAGAGATGAAGGTGAGTCACAATGTAAGGAGGAGCTATACAGTCAGCTGACAAACATTGAAATCTTTTCCCCAACAGACCTCGCTTCGAGATGGAAGCAACTTGAGGCCCTTTTCCCTTGGGAAGTTGCGGTGGATTCGCCATCGCTCCGTCAATCCATGGAGGCCTTCGTAGCTCACGATGCTGACGCCTATGGCCACGACATCTTACTCCAACAAGCCTATGCTGTGCAACAAAAGAATAAATGCAAGTATACCGATGATATTGCTGCTATTGAAGAGGCGATCGACATTCAAACTATGCTCGTTGTCGATCCTCGAGTGCAGCAAAGTCGGCAGATGCATGCGATTGCTACTAGCCACCTCGGAGCTATGCATCATGAGCGCTTCAACCAAACCATGCTTCCCAAGCACCTTGATCAGGCGATCTCGCTCCTTCAAACTGCGATCGAATACAGTTCCCCACAAACCAACATCCACGCAGAGTGCCTCTGCCGCCTAGGACAAGGTTATCATACCCGCTATCAGAGCACGTCGAATCTCGACGACAGTGTCGCCGCAATCATAGCCTTGAGCGAGGCTTGCGATATTTCCCGGCACAATTCCCACTTCCTAGAATCCAACCTAGATCATCTATTCCCTTCGCTTCAGGAGTATGTCGGACGTGGGAATCGCACCGCCATGCCCTTGGCAGGAGCCATAGCCTGTCTCCGACGAGTGATGCAATCTTTCACCGGAGGACCTACCCATGCGCTATTCCGAAAAATGACAGCCTTGGCCGCGATGCTTGGTCTCTTGTTGAAGGCACATTGTAAAGAGACGCAGGCCCTGGACGAACTCAACAATGCCATCGATCACTACCGCGTCCTTCTCGCTCTTCTCCGACACCTCCCTAGTACTCCTTACTATTACGAAGTCCTTCACGACTTGACCAACGCCTTGAAGGATCGCTACCTGAAAACCGAAGATCCAAAAGATCTGGATGAGGCCATTCTTACAGGCAGCGAAGCCCTCGCTTCAGCTTCATCACCATTCGACCAGATAGGTGTGGGCCTCCTGGCTATCCTCCATTTTCTACGCTATCAAACCCTCAAGCTTGCTTCCGACCTTGACAAATCCATATCTCTGCAACGGCGACTTCTGAATTCAAAATCTTCGGACGACCCATCTTATGGTGACGCGCTTATAACCCTGGCAGAGTACCTCCGCACCCAAATCATGGTTTCTTCCACGGAGAGCAATATTGACGAGGCTCTTGCCATTATTTCCGAGGGAAGCGGCCCTCAAGATTCTGATCGTTACTTCCTGATGGAATCCTTTCAAGCGCTTTCCTGGTACCAGAAATTTCGGCAAACTGGAACCATGGAGCATCTCACCACTGCAACTTCAATCATGCTCCAGTCCCGATGCCACACCTCGTCCGACAGACGCCTCAAACTGTATATGGCCAGTTTTGTCACCACTCTTCGAGGAAATTATGAGAGGTTAGGCCAGGCTGCCCGTGAAACGGGTGCCGCCGAGTACTATGCGCACAAGATCGTTGCATGTAACCAGAAGTGCACGGCACTCTCCGACACCCCTAAGGTCTATCACCAACTCGGCGCAAGTCTACTTCGCCGACACCGTGGCCTTGGGCTGATACGCGACTTGCAAGGGGCCATTGAAGCTCTATCTACCAGTCTACGGATGTCAGAAGCCAACGATGACCAGCCCAGCCCAGATCTATTTTTGGATTTGGCCCGTGCTATTGAATCTGAAGGCTTAGTCAATAATGACACGGAACGTCACGCCCAGGCTAAGGAGCTCGTTGAACGGGCGCTCCTCTGCTCAGAGGAGCACGAGCAAGCTCATTCGAGAGCTCTCGTACGTCTCATCGAACACATAATGTCCCAGTGGATTATGAAGTTCTTTGATAAAAGGTCCCACAACGACAACGACGGAGCAGAGCTTACAATGCAAGACATTTCGGAGATACATTCGGACCAGGCAATAATTGAAGAATTGCTACTTCGAGTACCAACGAATGCCCCGGATTACCCGCGGGGACAGGAGACTGTCCTCATCATGCGTATCATACTTGCGAGGCTTGATCAGGATCGTCGAAATATGGACGGCGTTATGCAGCACCTACAAACGTGGAACGAATCGGAAAACCACTATTACTTACTGAGCTTTGCCCCCAGTATCGCGATCTCGCTATACAGGAGCTTCGTACAGCATCATCAAGCACACAAGGGACAGCATTGCACCGTTTCTTCACAGCCTGCAGCCGGGTTAATATGGTTGCCGATGGTGCAGAGTGCCTCGAAGCCTACGATACTGCCATTGGTATTCTCGCAATGGTTGTAGGCCTTGGCCAAAGGATCACAGAACGGCACAGTCTTGTCACGGATTCTGGTGGTAATCCGAGAGAGCTCAGCGCTCTGTCACTGAAGCGTCAGGCAACAAGACTTCCCTTGGAAGCAGCTGCAAAAGCTGCTCAATACCACAGCACGGATAAAGCGTTGGAATGGCTTGAACAGGGGAGGTGTTTCGTATGGAACCAGCTGCAGACCCTCCGCACCCCGCTCGACCATCTGGAGAGGCAGAACCCGAGGCTGGCACAGCGCATCCGGCACGTTTCAACGTTGTTGGATGGTGGTAAAAAGGAAGGTGTTGTTCAGGGTAACGGAGAAGATCTGGACCTCCAAGCCAAAGTTGCACTGGAAGAAGAGTCAGCAACACGGGCTCGGGCAAGCAAGGAATGGGACGAGCTTCTCAAAGAGACGCGTGAGATCCCTGGCTTTGAAGACTTCCTTCGTCCGACCCGCTGCTCCACTCTCCTCCAACATCTGCCTGAGTCAGGCCCTGTGATTGTCCTCAATGCGCACGAGTTGCGCTGCGATGCAATAGTCTTGTCCAGCGGTATGGATGAGCCGCTCTTGGTCCCACTCCCAAAGACGTCTTACTCGAGGGCAAAGGAAATGCAGCAAGTGTTGAAAGAAGACCTGAAGACGGGAGGCATGCGCATGCGAGAGGCGTTGGTAGAGGATTTCGGGAAGGTGATTGCTGCGGAAGAAGGGGAGAACGAGCAGCGGGGAGTAAAGTCAGTGAAATTTCGCTCAGCCATTGAACATATGCTACAGGAGCTATGGGAGTCTGTGGTGAAGCCTGTATTGGACGCCCTTGCATTCAACGTGAGTTCAAGAATTGAATTTAGTGGTCGCATTTCTCAAGATTTACCTCCGTAGACCAAGTCGGCGAAGCCCACCACAAGGATCTGGTGGTGCACCACTGGGCCCTTCTCGTTCCTCCCTATCCATGCAGCTGGGGTATATGGCCGGGGGACATCATCTGAGTGCCTTGCAGACTACGCCGTCTCGTCATATACTCCCACTGTCTCTGCTCTGACGGCGAGGGTCAGAGAGAAGCGTGAGCACAACGCTCGTCGCGGTCGTGTTCTCCTTGTCAGTGTCCCAGACGCAGAAGGTCAGGCTGCGATCCCTGGAACAACACGGGAAGTTCAATCCCTCCTTGACTTTGCTAGAGCCAATAACATTGACCACCTCGGTCTCGAGGGCAAGGAAGCGACTGCTGAGAGTGTGATGGAGGAAATCTCGAAAGCCAGTGTTGTCCACCTTGCTTGTCACGGATCCCAGAACGTCGGCAGCCCTATGGAGAGCGGCTTCTATCTCCACGACAAACGCCTCGAACTATCGACCATCGTCAAAGCCAACCTGAAGGAAGCTGATCTTGCATTTTTGTCTGCATGCCAGACGGGGACTGGAGACGAGGGACTCTCGAATGAGGCTGTTCATCTGGCTGCTGGAATGATGGCTGCTGGATTCCGAGGCACCGTTGCAACTATGTGGGCTATCAGCGATGTCTATGCTCCAAAGGTGGCAGAGGATTTTTATAAGGATCTTGCTGAGAGGGGCAAGGCGAAGGATAGAGGTATTGATGGGGAGGATGCTGCGTTTGCGCTGCACTACGCCACGCAAGAACTGAAGAAAAGGTTGGGCAGGGCCGAGAAGTCGTTCTTGACCTGGGTTCCGTACGTGCACTACGGAATCTAGGCCCGGCTTCTTTCTGGTGTGTCGATACAGCACTGATTTCGAGCTTGCACGTCACATACGCTTTTCCATCGATGCCAGGGTATTTGTTCGGTCCGACGTTTCTTCTGTCACTTCACGTCCCGTTTTGGAAATGATCTCGTCCTTCTCGTTGCGCTGAATCACCCTTTATTTCATTCGTTTTTCTCTGTTTCAATATGTACAATAGTTTATGCGCTATGCAAGCAGCAGCAATATGTACCAGTACTCATGCATCATGCCCTCGTCCACTCACTTCGAATCCTGTAACGTCGTTCATCTCAGACGGTAGATCCTTCTCGTTCGTGAGACAAATCAAGGATGATAACTGACGATAAAAACATGCTCATGCGGCTTCAATGTCTGCTGGTCCAAGACTGGTGTTTCGGTGGCGAAACGACTGAATCGTGGATGCTAACTTAAGCGCCCAAGACGTCATGCTAAGCAATCTGAGAGGAAGATAGTTCCCACAGTCATGATCGCATCACCGTGGGTCAAATTCTTCCTTCAGTGTTTTGGCGTCTACGTTCATGGAGCCAAACCCTTATCTCTGAGAGTCTATTCTCTATCTGTCTTTGTGGGTATACTACCTGCCACTGGTTAGCCACCGATGGCTCTCCCTGTCAAACGAAAAGCGTTGGCTGAAGCAGGTCCTCGTAAGGTACGCTTCGATCTTTTCGTGGCAATGAATGTAACTCGAGCAGCTGGGTAGGCAAGGAAGGTCAGCCAGGAGCCTAAAGACATTGATCCAGCAATTGGAGATGAATCCAACAAGGACGTTTTGTCGAGAAGCGAAAGTGAAGAAGAAGAGAACGGGGAGGAATGGGGAGGTGTCGAAGCTGGAGTATCCGCGATGCAAGTGGAGGCTCGTCCAGCCGGAAGCAAGCCCGTGAAACCACCAACGGCAGAGGAGATGCGTGCTATTCGAGAAGCAACAGACTTGTACAGATCAAGCTCATTCAAACTACAGGTTCGCAATAAGATCCTCCGTTTTTCTTCAACCTTATATTGACCATAGCTGTAATAGATTGACGCTCTCCTGCCAAACGTGCGACCAAAGGCATCACGCACTGCTCCTCTGGAACAATTTCTGTTGAATCTACACAGCTTTCTATCAAAACTCCCTTCAGTCTCCCCGCAGCACCCTCTTGCAGCTGCCCGCGACCTCCGGAAGAAGGGAGTTGAGGTTGCCTACTGCCTGCCTCTTCCAACTGAAGAGACCAACTGGAAGGTGGCATTCGAAAGGCCGACGGATATCGCACTTGTTGGAAGCTGGCCGAACAAGGTTGCAGTCAAGGGCAAGGACGATGTCGAGTACGGCGTGGATGTGGCCGTTCAAATGCCCGAGGTGCGCTGTGTTGATTCGAGAATGATAACAAGCTAACGTGTTAATTCGAAGGCACTGTTCCAAGAAAAGGATTATGTGAACGCAAGGTTCTTCCAAAAGAGAGCCTTCTATCTTGCTTCAATTGCCAAAGCGATCCAGGGCAAGAAATCAGGGCTGAATGTGGACGTCCAATACGAATCCACATCTGGAGATCCAAGATTGACTAAACTCGTCTTGACTCCTAGACCAGGTTCGCCCTCTTCCGTAATGCCCGTTAAGCTTTCCACTGAACCTCTAGTATAGATGGCTCCTCAACCGACTTCACGAAACTAAAAGCACGCGTGTGCATTATACCCACTCTCCCTCTCGCAAACTCTCCAATCCCACTTCACCGTCTCTCCCCATCCCACGCTAACCTCAAAATTCAATCGGAACGTGACGAATCGCCCCCAATACCACAACCCACCCCAGTCTACAACAACACCCTCCTGACTGCCTTTACACCCAAACCACACCTCCTGACAGCGTACAACCTTGCCCAATCCACGCCTGCCTTTACCGACGCCTTGACCCTGCTGAAGGTCTGGGCGAACCAGCGTGGGTTTGGGAAGGGTACAAGGATGTGTGTGAGAGGCTTCGAGGATGCTGGAGCGCTTTGGGTGGGATTGTTGGATTTGCTTGTCAGCGGCGAGGAAGCTGGTGGAGGGGGACCTGGGAAGAAGAGGAGACCGTTGGGGAAGGGATTGAGCTCATATCAGCTATTCAAGAGTGCCCTAGATTGCTTGGCCAAGCAGGACTGGACTCGGGGTCCGGTGTTCGTCAAGAGTGCAACTGGGAAACGGGTCGGTCTTGTATTTTGACCTGAAGGAAGAGCGAGAGCTGATTGAACCTTCAGTACGACGCGGAAGAGTATAGAGAGGCTTGGCCGGCAACCCTTGTCGATTCGGCGAGTTTGGTCAACCTGCTTGCAAGCGTGCCTACGGGGTCATTGGCACTGGTACGTCTGCTCTCGCGTGGCGCTTACATCCCATCTGACGACTTTCTCTCGCTATAGCTACGCTACGAGGCCTCAAAGACCCTCGAGACACTAAACTCGGCCTCGCTCGCGATTGATCCTTTTACCGAAGTCTTCCTGCAAGACCACCGAGACGTTCTTACCCGATTCGACGTCATCCTCAGGTACGTCTCCTTGCTTGAGTTGCTATCTCTCACCAACTAACATTTCAATCCAGGGTCGATCTATCGGAAGCCAAGCTCAAAAGACCCTCAGTTCATGGCGCACTGGACAGAGGCTCCCAACACCTCCATCTCCTCTTCTCCATCGACTCATTGTTGCACAAAGCCCTGGGCAACCGGACGAAAGCCATCTCCCTCCTCTCTCCCACCTACCCGTCAACATGGTCCCTCACTCAAGCCCACCCTACACCGCCCTCGTCAGTGGTCTTCATTGGCCTGATATTAGATCCCGAGCATGCGTTCGGACTGGTTCAGCACGGTCCTCCCGCGGCGGAAGAAGGCCAGGGTGGCGAAATCTCGGAAGAATTGAAGGCTTTCAGAGAACTATGGGGTCCAAAAGCTGAACTGAGACGGTTCAAGGATGGAAGGATTGGAGAGAGCGTAGTATGGGACGTCAAGACGGCCGATGAACGTACGCACGTTCCTTCCATGGTCGTCCGGCATATCCTGTCCTTCCACTTCGGTGTTTCTTCTTCTGAGGTGGAGCTGGAGAAGGCAGGGGTGCAGGGATGGCAGAAAGAATGGGATGCCGTCGTTCGGCTGCCCAAGGAGATTGGGAGTCAAGTCGTGCAGAGCGCCTCATCGTCAAACACCACCATCGGCTTCAAGGGTGCCCTCCAAGCCTTTGACGCACTTGTCAAGTCTATCAAAGCACTTGACGAACACCCTGATACTCCTCTCCCTCTCTCACTCGTCAACGCCTCACCCATCTCTTCGAGTCTGCGCTACACCTCCGTTTTCGCGCCTGTGCCACTCTCCGCTAGTCTCACGCAGAGTCTCCCGCCGAATGCGCGGTATGCAGAGCCGATCGAGTTTGTGCTCGAGTTTGAGAAGAGCGGAAAGTGGCCAGACGAGCTGCGTGCGATTCAAAAGATCAAACTGGCGTTTTTGGAGCGCGTCGCGGAGGGGTTGATGGCTACCCGTCCAGGGACGAGAGCGGCTGTGGTCACTGCTGGCGGTACAGGGCACGGTGAAGAAGAGAACGAGTTGGCGGATAGGTGTTTCTTGGAGGTGGTGACGCCAGAGGGATGGGCGTTTAGAGGGCGGATATGGCACGATCGAGAGGCAACTCTGCTCGATCGAATCCTAGACGATAGGGGACCGCTAGCGCATATCGTTCTCCCGAAAGCCGCTCGACAGCAACAACAAAAGGGAGGGAGGGAGTACGCAGATGCGCAAAGGGCGAAGGAGATGTACGAGAGGAGGTTCATCCATGCACCGAGACACCACCGTGCTATTGCTGCACTCGCACATCGACATGGGGCGTTCAGTGGGACATGTCGGCTAGTCAAGAGGTGGTTTGCGAGTCATTGGTTGTTGGGCTCGCATGTCAGTGAAGAGACGGTTGAGCTGCTGTGCGCACAGTTTTTCGTTGGGGACGGAAAGGGCTTGGGTCTGGAAGAGGGCGCCAGCGACGAAGGGGAGGGTGCAAAAGTCAGGGAAAACGTACCGAGCGCGAAGGAAAGAGGTTTCGCTCTGGTTGTGAGGTGGCTGGCGGAATGGAAGTGGGAGGAAGGAGGGATCTGGGTTGGGCTATATGGACCACCTCCTTCTACGGAGGGTGGTGCTGGACATCAGAGCGCTGCGATTGGGGCTGGGACCTCTACAAGTGTGGCATCAAGAGGCACAGGAGCAGGACCAAGTGCAGCATGGATCCTCCAGACGGCGATGGATAAGGATGGCAAGATGTGGACGAAGGGTGGGCCAGATGTCATTGTCGCGAAGAGGATCCGTGCAGTGGCAGGTGCAACGTGCGGGTTTATGAGGGGTATTGAAAATATCCATGGGACGTTCGATATCAAGGTACGCTATCACTTATACCACCTTCTCCCTACCTTTTTCATCCATCGCCTCATCCGGTGTTGACCTTGCGACTATCCCCACAGGGCATGTTCACGCATCCAACGCAGGACTACGACTTTATCGTCCATCTCGACCCTGCAGTTTTACCTCGCTATGTGCATAACGTCCACGCTGATCCTGCCTTGCTCTCCAAGGGCAAGTACGCGAATGCGGGTCTGGGAGAGGCAGGGGTGGAGATTGTGCCTGGCTTTGATCCCGCGCGGGCGTTCTTCGACGATCTTCAGGTGGGTTTCGTCTTAAGATTACACGATTTCGTGGTACTGACGCTCTACCATCGTCTTCAACAGAGAACCTACGCAGACACCTTCCGGCTCTTCTTTGACTGCTACGGGGGCACTCAGTTTGGCGGCGTGTGGGATCCGACGCTCAAGACTTCAAGACCGTTCAGAGTGCTTGGCGGGTATTCTAGCAAACCTATGTCCAAGGTATGTTCTCCTTCCTTGCTTTCGCTTATAGACCATGCTCACGTAATTGACAGGAAAACGACAAGGAGAAGGATAAAGGCCTTGTGGTTTTGAATGAAGCGGCTGTCCTGGAAGAGATTGAGAGAATGGGAAGTGGGCTGGTGAAGAAAGTCACCAGGCGGAAATGATCTTAACATTGATGTAGTCGAGGTTGAGGCCGGCGTACAGGGTTGAATACCACCTGGGCTTTTTGTCGATTCCAAGAACAGTATATTTGGTGTTGCTTTGGCCTTGACGGTGCAACGTTACCAGAAGCAAGTTGGATATCCGCCTTTGAATCATGGACTCGCTCACTCCTCTCCGGCATCTGAAACAACTAATACCTCTCAAATGAAGGTGAAGCAGAGTTGTGACAACTTCGGCCGTAGGCTCGCCACGATATGGCTACAACCCCTGCAGCATACATCAGATCAACAACCAGGATGCCTGCTCCGAGTCTGTGGCCCTCTCGGTTCTCCAACGCCACCGAGCTACCAAAGCACATCCTGGAACAACTGAGGATCCCACGCCAGATTTAGATTTGCGTCATCACTCATATGCATGTCGACCCAGATACCTCATACCCTGTGCACCTTCGCCACAGCCTCGGTCCAGGTTTCAGGGAGGCTCGGGCTCGAAGGGAGCCCTCAGGCTTGACATCTTGGCAAGTAATCCCAACCACCAGCTCGCTTGGACACGAAGGTGATATAATGAGCCACCCGGCTTGACCGCTCGTTTCATTGTCAAGCCTCCTGGTAGATCTATGAAACGGCGGGCATCTTGTGAGTATGCTCCTCACACATAAATATTCAGCGAGCAGTGACCATGCGCCAACAGACATCCTCGACCGCCACCCGCAACTCAGCCACTATGACCACAGCCGTAACCTTCCCTCAGCGGTACAGCCCGCAATCTAACAACAACATGACGCAGCTTTGCCTGGTCTACGTAGGGCTCGTGGTTGATGGTGTTCTGGACGTTGGAAAACTCAAAAGTGCCCACCAGCGGCTGGTGGAGCTCTGGCCAGCTGTCGGAGGAACACTCGACAAGTCCACGTCACCCTGGTCTTTCACCACCGGGTCACACGTTGACTTCAACGCACGGACTCTAGATCAGAACCTAGCAGACCTCGATATTATTCCTTTCAAAAATGCTTCCTCCACCCTCCCAACTCTTCACAAGTTAGGGAGTACCGCTGACAACACTTTCCACTTTGACACTATGAACGATTGGCTTCCACCCGACCTCCTCTTCTCTCTCCGCGTAACGATTCTGCGGGACGCCACCCTCTTGGGTATGCGCTTTTCGCACCATCTCTGCGATGGCCAGGCCTGCTACGACATTGCCAAGGCATACTGCGACATTGTGAATGACCGAGCGCCCTTGAACCTCATACCTCCTCCTGATATCTCTTGCTTCTTGTCGGAGAAAATCAATGGGGAGGACAAACTCCTTCCCAGCGTGCGCCCAGGGAACCACACGGTTGGACCGCAGTCGAACTCTGTAACCCCTGGGGCCGTGCCGCTGCTGACGCATATTGGCTCATGCGTCTGGGGTAAGTGCAAGGCGAAAGTTGGGTTGGAGGAGCAGGAAGATGATAGGATGGTACATCTTCCAAGCGCGTTTGTGTCCCAACTGAGAGCACGCTGTCAAGCCGAGCTGGACAACGTTGCGAAGAATGGAGAGCTTGAGGAGGGTGCTGGGTTGGAGGTCACAAAGAATGATGTAGTGACCGCTTGGATTCTCAAGGTGACATCCCTTTTGTCCACGTTTCGGGAATTCCGTCTGATATAAAGCTTCAGGGCGCCTACGCTGCATTCCCCCCATCCGACACGCAAACACTCAATATCTACTATAACCTTAACTATCGACCGTTCCTCGATCCACTGCCACCAAACCAATGCTACATTCACAACTCTTTCTACAGCATCCGAACGCACCTCGACTCCCTGTCAAAGTTCCAAAACTCTCCCCTATCTCGGATTGCGCTTGAATCAAAGCTAACGGTTACGCGTAACAAGCAACCGTCAGTGGTAAAAGCGACAGTCCAGTTTTACGAAGCCCGTCCAACTCAAGCATTCGCGCCTTATCCAACGGACGAAAAGTGCGCTATCAAATTCGTGCCGTATATCAGTCACTGGACGGGTTTTGAATTCAACTCCCTCGATTTCTCGGGTGCTTTGAAGATAGGCAGCGGAAAGGTAATCTATACGCAGCCTAGAGGTGGCCTTCCCGTGAACATCGCAACCAAGCTGACAGTCTTCATTTTGAAGGATGGAAGAGGAGGCTATTGGATGCGGACCTTGCTTCTTGGAAGGGGATGGAAAGGAGTGGAAGGCAGGCTGTCTTCTGGGAAAAACGATTGATATCTCACCTCTGTTCAACCCCTGTTCTTCGTCGGCTCATGGTAGCTTCGTATTGCCTATTTTTGGTTATGATTAGAACTATCGACGTCCTATCGATAATCCGGGTCTGAATGAAGTGATGATACCTGAACAAAGTGATGATACTAGAAGAAACGGGCGTGGTAAGTAGTAGACGGACCTCAGGAAGGGCGGCTTTCGCCAAAATGCATGTGTAGGGCCCATCCTTGTGGGCGCTCTGGGAGGAAGATCACCTTTTGATTAGCGCCCAATGAATCGAAGATCAGAACCCTGACATGCGGTGTCGATGGTGGCGGTACAGGGGACGTTCGGACTCGTTATAAACCGCAGATCATCTGGCAGCCTTGTGTGCGCACCCTTCCCTTCCCCCACTTACTTGACTCTGCAGGTCAGAGTTGACGAAGTCGTAAGGTTCGAAAGTGAAAGGTTAGAGTCCTTTGGACTAGTAATTCTTTTGACATGGCCAACGAGCGTCTTCTGTTAGGCTGGTCCCAAATCCTTGCAAACGAAGGGTGAACAAGCGATGAAAATCTTCTTGCGCGCGTATGGCTTGGTCCTTGGCCTTCTTCTCCTTGTAGCTGTTGAGAGCTTTGCTCGACCTGTCACGAGGGGTATGGCTGAGTTGGAGGCGAGGGGCGGCGGAGATCATTCTTTGGAAAGGCAGGCTCGTCGAGTTTCAAACAAGGTATTAATATCTCATGGCATCAATGTCAATGGCAAAGGGCTAAATCGTGCAGGTTTTCGATGATCACAGGCGCCTGATACAGCGCGAACTTGAATCTCTCCTCATTAGCCGCGAACCTCAGCCAGGTCCCACGACGTGGATCAAGCAGACATGGGCAAAAACCAAGCAGAAATTGAGCAGGAAGCCTAAAAGCAATGGAAGCCAGGACCAGGGGAACAAGCCCAACCCGAGGCCTCCTCTGCAAACACCGCTCGTCAAGCAGAATTTCGGCGTTAAGGTTGCTGCCACTCCATCGCCCCAACACCGTACATCATTTGAGCGGCCAGCGCAAAGACCAGAGGGACCGAGGCGCCAGAGTCCTCCTGCGTCTCCCCGTCCTTTGCCCGCTGTTCCACCTCGCCCTCTTCCGGCTGTTCCTTCGCCTCCAAAGGCACCCCAAGGGGCGTGTGCATGCGGGATATGTAATAGAGCCAAAGCTCAAGCTGCGGGTTGTTAATGTTAGATGATTGCCAGGCCTTAGAGCGCAGATGTGTACCTACTCGCTCCTTGAGCAGGTTCTCAATGTATGGTTTTGCATCGCGAAAGGTGAACTTGGAGGAGAGTATCTGAGTATCGTTTGTAACGATTTGCTGGCCATGACTGTAGGTCCAGACGTTCCGCCGTGGGTCACAATCGTTTTCCCTGTGATACACACAACATGAATACAGCAAAGGATATATTGAGCACTTAAGACCATGCTACACGCTCGCTTCCAAAACTGTTAAAATAAGAATCACCCTTTATTTATAAATGAGACTTCGACTAGCGTGCACTCCGGAGTGCACGTCAGACGCCAACTTGAGAAACTCCTTCTAGGCGTTCGCGAATCAAGCGCATCACACTCTGTCGGCATAACGAGCGCCTTGAACAGAGGGCCGGGCCTGGCTACAAAGATGGTGAGCAGCATCGTGGTTTGAGGTTCTGTCAAAAGGGCATTAGCTGCAAATCACAAAAACGAAGGGAAGCCGAGAGAAACGTACGGGTTAACGAAGCGAGATCTCACGTTCCAACGCGATGCTAGTACGGGCACATTTGCCAGTGTCAAAACCATGGCACCCATTTGCATACTCTCCATCGTTGTCACAAGGTCCAGTAATGAACTGAGAACCAGGTGGCTTGCCAGGCCCGCCTCTTGCGTGGTAGATCCACTATTGTCCACGGGTGAGGGTGGGGGCGGCCCAGCAGGGGAGTGAACAATACAGGGTGCTTCTTTCATGGTAGCACGCGGAGCTCTTCTTCCTTCATCCTGAGAAAGCTCTTTGGGTTTGACCCGAAGGACCAAGGGTAGAGCCGCCAGGGGTTGTTGGCGGGAGTGGCTTCCTGTGGCTTCGTAACATGGAAGAGCAGCACCGAGTTCTTGATGTCTAGATAGTATGTTAGTATGTTCCAAACACACGAACCAAAGCGCACTCACTCGTCGAAGCAGTCGAGAACATGAGCAAACGATCGATACCCAATCCCCATACACCAGGAGGCGCCAAGCGATGTTCAAGTGCATCAATGAACGTCTCATTAATGAGGGCCTGCGCTTCGTTATCTCCCTGATCCTTCTGCATTACCTGCTCCTCATACCTCAGGGGTTGCTCGAAAGGATTGTTCAATCTGGTGTAGGCATTGCAGAACTCCTCGCCAAACATGAAGCCCACGAACTGCTCGCACAAGCCAGGATGAATGTGGGTGGCTGGCAGAGGGGCTCGATGAGCTCTCCACCGAGAGATAGGTGTTGGTGCATGGTTCGAGTTCGCGTAGGAACTTGCGAGGGTGTCACCAGGGGCGAAGGTTACGCTGGGCTTCTCTTTGGGGTGTTCATCACACCTTACCGGTTCCAGGGACTGGCGAACTCGATCCGTCCAGCGCCTTGTTGGAGACCATCTCCCCTGTGACAGGGTCCTCGTGAGTTCCAGCAGCCTGGACTTCTACAATTTGTATAGACGAGCAGACTCGTTGTGGTAGAGACCAAGGACGATTAATCCAGCTTCCGCTTTTTTGATAGGAGCGCAAAAAGGAGGAGGTTCTCACGCATGTCATTTTAAGCGCCCAACCCAAAAGCCTCGAATCTCTCGAGCTCAGGAGCACTTCGTAGATGATACAGCAATGCCCATGGTATCCCTCACAGCTCGTTAACTCCAAAGTCTTCTCTGATCCCAGTCACGATTGCCAGAAAGGGCAGAAAGCTCAGGAAAAGGCCTTCTCTGCCTGCAATGATGTAAGTACGACCGGAAAGTTACCAGCGCTTGGGCTCGGCCTCGGCCTCTCCATTGTGGCAGAAAATCGGTCCTTGGAATCTTTGATAGGCATTCACCTCGCACGTTGCACGACTATGTGCAAGGTCTAATGGGGAATGGAAGTGCTCGGAACGATATAGGGACTGTGGGGAAGCCAAAATGTATAGTGCTTGGTTACCCAGCAGGCTCAGGTCAAGTTTTAGATTAAAAATCGGAGGTGTAAGGGGTAAATTCCGACTTCTTTACCTGCTTATGCCATATTGGGACGATTTAAACTTCACCCGACCCTGCTGGGCAAAAGTAATCTATTTCTGAAACTTCTCTGGAACACTTCTGTGGATACATCTATGAATTCAATCGTCCGCCGGTGCCCTACACATTTCCCCGAGCCAACTATCTCCCAATTGAGAATTGTATTCCACCAGCGATCCGCAGAAGCTCCAACCTCCAAGGAAGCGGATGTGGCGTATAAGCTCATGGTCTGGATGAGCTGTATTTGTTAGACATCCATCGACTTCTTGATGCACCACATCTAGTCTTGCTTTCTCCCTCACAACCATTCTCTCAAATTCAGCTAGGGCACCCAAGCATGCCCTCCTCCCTCCACTCTCCTTGCTGCAGGACCCCAAGCGGTCAGATGGATATTTGCGAGGTGCAGGCGGGAGAAGAGTGCTGGAGACCGTCGCGAATTGCGCGCAGTAGACAGGTAGGTGTGTGGTACTTTGATCCAGCCTACTTAATACTGAATTAACCTGCCTCAGATCGCGAAGACAAAAGCAATACAGCAGTATAGGGTCAAGGATACTGATCTTGTTGGGCTGGAAGAGAAAAGAGAAGTAATTCATGTTGTTATCAAAGGAAGGCCTGCGAACGTCGTCAGGATAATGTACAATGAGCGTGAAGTCGAGAGACTGGCGTGGAGAAGGCACGGAGGCCCTGATGGCTTCGAAAGCTAGTACGTCTTAATCGAGTTGTGCATTAACATGCTAACGTTTACCCAAGCCTAGAAACACTTCGTGAAAGGTACAAGGCTCGATCTCCCGACTCGCCTTTCAAAGAACCCACTGCGTACAAGCCAAGCAAGAAGCGTACTCGACGCCCGGTCCTTGCCACCAACATTTATCCTCCCACTCCATCGCCCGTTCTTGTCAAATTGCAAAAAAGGATCGTGCGCAAAGCGGCAGGTAAAACGTGGCTCTTGAACACGTGTACCGAAATCATCCAGGGGACGACTGATTCTCCCTTCATCGTTCCCTCGGAGGAACAACAAATCGCTTGCCTTCGCCACGCTCTGGACAAGCTGCCTGATTACCCTACTCGAACGGTTCCTCCTTCCACGCTTCCCCAGGTCTTCCAAAACCTCCGGACTCTGCTCGATGAAGCGCCCCCCAAGGGTGCTCGCATCCACCACCATCTACTGGTATCTCATGATGTGGATACCGGCGTCGAGAACTTGTTTTGGACTGACGCTTATCTGGAGCGAGTATTCCGGGCCCTGATCAACGTTATCCAGAGCCGAGGCTGGGGCCCTAAGAGTGGTCAGGCAGCGCGTTGGATGGTATACGACAAGGTATGCTGGGCTCACAAATTGCTTCAATGATTCTGCTAACCATAACGACCTTCATCTCCTAGTTTTCCGAGTCTGTTGGAGGAATCAGCGTCACCCCCCTCGACCGTCCCGCCTTCGACAAGGCTCACTTTTGGGTTTCCGGCCATATCCCAGAGAGGAAGATCGGTCAGAAGATGATCTTCTGTTCTCGCCCCACTCCCTCGTGGTACGAATACAACGACTTGCTGCTCTCCCTCGAGTAAAAGGCACGTAAAATCATTTGGAGCACCTTGACGCGTACTCCAATCCATCTTGAATCTTGAAATATGAAATTGAAGTGCTTACATCGTTTGTAATGTTCTGTATGTCTCGCTTCCTCTTCATCTTTTACTATGTATTTGTATGTTAAGTCTGAATATTCGAACCTCCCATTTTGAATGCGGCACTGGGGTACCATGAGGCCTTTTTCGGATCGTCGGAACTACCAGAGAGCCAAACAATCAGCCGACTCGGCGTCGCGACGTTGCCCATGTTCGCTAACATTCTACTATATTCTGGTACTCTCGCGTGGCCTATCTTCAGTACCACTGATCTCAAGGCCATGGAGTGGATGCCTGTGGCTCAAGTTCCTGATTATTCTTAGCGATTAGGATATATGATGAGTTCTAGGGCTGATGTGGGACCCCTCCCCCTTTGCTCGATTCTTCTCTCTCCTTCCCCTCTCGCTCGCTCAATTCTCCCAATCTGTTGACATCTCCTAATCATTCAGTCACGACTGTCAAGCATTTAGCCCATTTGCTTGGCTTTCTCTTCAAGTCCAAAGCACACCGACGCTCACCCTTTCCCGCTAGGTCCTGTCCCTCGATGGGACCACCTGAAGGACAGTCTGAAGTCATCTAACCATTGTCGACTGGAGACTCGCAACTAGTACCTAGTTGTGCTCTGTTCGCCTGAAAGAGCCACTATCTCGCCTGCTTTAGTTGCCTGGACCGTCAGCCTCCATTCCAACCTTGACGGTGCCTTCATCGAAACTTTCCTCTTCTACCACGACATGCCGAAGGTCAAATCAGCTCTCTCAACTTTATCTTCGCATTCTATCAGCAAGCTGCGTCGTTCTAGGAAGCAAGTGGCTGAGACCATCGACGAATCGACGTGGGGACCTTCTACGGTTCCTGAAGGGGCGAAGGTGAGTAACTTCTTTACTGGGCCACGTATGGACACTGAACGTCTCACTGATGGGTGTGTAGATTCCGAAAGGTCAAGCTTGCAAGAAGTATCTCCTCACGGCAGCCGAAGTTGGAACGCTTCCCCTCCTCGAGAAGTACGTTTGTCTGCAAGGCTCCATATCAGTTGAGTGCTAACCCAACCCCTTATGCAGGAGGAGGACGGCAGCGGGATTCGTTGCGCATCTGTACGGGGAGAGGGACGTCGAGCTTGCTGCTTGGAGGAAGTACGGTGGTCCCGAAGGTTTCCAATCAAAGTACGCAATGCTCGCTATCGCAGTCGTAATTGTCAATTCACCTTTGACCAGGCTAACGGAAAGGCGCAAGAAGAAACAAGGAAGGGGCAAGAAGATTGAAGAAACGAACGCGTCCAGAATGGGCTCCCCTGCTCCCTATCTGCAATACGACGACTCTAGGCCAGTTATCGCCGCTCTTCGAGATCAATTGAAGTCGAAGGCGGGGGAGTGCGACTGGCTGTGGAAGCGTTGCGTTGATATCTACAGAGATCTTTACGGATACGGTTGGGACGACCATCCGGAGAGCTTCCAGGTGGCTTTCTTAGAGGCTGCTGTCAGAATGCTTCCTAACTATCCAGCTCGTTCCCATCCATCGGGGGCTCTCCTCACCACAGCATCGTTCCAGGCTCTGGAGGAGGTTCTTGCCGGGGCACCGTTAGTGGAGTGGGGGTATTGGGAGAAAGAACAGCCTAACGCGAGGCATTGGTTCGATCATGAATACGGCGAGGAGAACTTCGAATGGACGCGCGAATATTTCTCTCAAGTTTTCCGAAGCTTGATCGACGTCGTCGGTGAGCATGGTCGGGAGGGCTGGGAGTATGTTCGTTGGATGGTGTATGATGTGGTACGTCTTGCAATCAGGTTTGGATGCATTCATTTCTCACCCTTTTCCCCACTAGTACTCCAAGTCGATAGATAGCAAGATCTACGTCTTTGAGTCCAAAGGTGAATGGAAGGCAGGAGACGCTGCGGCTTTCTGGCTTCATGGCCCCTTTGAGTGCGAATACCCCTTCTTTGGCTCCCCGAACCAGCCCGTGTCTTTTCATGACTTTAAATCTCTCTTCCTGCCCGGTCACCCGCTTCATCGATAGATATCTGCTCCCGCCTGTCAGCGTGCCGTGTAGGATCCCGTGTCATGCGTTTCCTGTAATTTGATTAATTCAATCTACGTTAGATTTATACCCTCCTTAATATTTAAACACCCTTCGAAGTATTACTACTCACTCAGGTTAGTCCTTCAGACGAGAATTGCCCCTCTTTCCGAGCAGAGATGAAGCGCTGAAGAGATAGGGGCCTCCGCCGAGGGCGTCGGATCAAATTATACAGCTGCCCAATTGAATTGACGCCAGGACTGATTTGTGCTCTCAAACCACAACCACCACGACCCCCGTTTGCCGCTGCCCACCGACCTGCAGTACAAGACGCCGCCATGCCACCTAGAGGCTCCTCAAATGTGAGTAATTGGTGGTCGAATACGCTATATGATGGTCCTATAGGCCGCTGGCAGCTTCACCTGGAAATGGCCACCACCGACCAAGGCTGTTAATGTCGTCTGACCGTGTCTTGTTCCTATAGATGACCCTCAAGCGAATCAATCGCGAATTCGCTGATATACAGAAAGAAGATTTAGGCGCGATGAAACTGTCACCCACCGAGGAGAACCTGTTCCTGTGGAAGGGAACGATACCAGGACCGGAAGGAAGTGTTTATGAGGGCGGGCTGTTTGATATCGAGGTGCTGTTACCTCCGGATTACCCGTATGTGCTTTCATTTCATATCACGTGTCGTAGGTGCTATAAAACTCATTATATCCTCAGGTTTAGTGCGCCGAAGGCCGTCTTCAAGACCAAGTGAGTACGCTCCATCGAGTTACGCCTGGGCTCCTAATTCTGACCCTGCTGCTTCCACTTTCAGGATATATCACATGAACGTTCGTATACCGCCGGCTTTTACCAGTATATGTCCACTGAGAGCCCTCACAGATCTCCGAGAATGGAGGAATTTGCATCGACATCCTGAAGAACAACTGGTCACCAGCACTATCCCTATTCAAGCTGATGCTATCGCTATCTTCGTTGCTGACGGACCCGAATCCTCGTGCGTATTCATAAGCCACCCATCTTGGGTCTGTTCTCAAACTCATTATTCATCGACTATAGGAGATCCCCTTGGTATGTCAAACCATCGTCGTCTCGTGGTCTACGCTTACATCCAGGATAGTTCCCTCCATCGCCAGCCAGTACACGCGAAATCGTACGCTGCACGACAAGACAGCGCGTGAGTGGACTAGCCAGTACGCGAAAGCCAAAGCAAAGGCATCATCCGGCGCATCCGCGGCCCCAAGCGCTATTCCAACAGCACCTGCGCCACTCTCCCGTGGTTCCCGCCATCCTAATGGCAGCTCCTCATCTCGCCCACTTCTACCACATGCTGCACATCCTGGCTTGGTACCTATCTCGAGAACGGGCTCTGGACCTTCTACCCCTGTTCTCATCGACCTGTCTACAGACGACGATGGGGATCCGAGAACTGCAAGGCCTAAACGGAAGCGAACGAACGCACCATCTGGCTCTGGTAGTGCTGCCTCCTCGTCGTCAGCTGGACCTTCTCGGGAGGCTGTCGTCGTCGACCTGGTTGACTCTGATTCTGATTCCGAAGCACCTGCTGAAGGGTCAGGCTCGAGAAATAAACGGCCGAGAGTTGAAGGCTCTGACGAAGTAATTGTAATTGAGTAATCTCACATCCTATTCGCCCCGAACTCCTCTACCGTCCATAGAGGGAGCTCCCTCCGCTTTAGTTCCTACACTGTCCTTGTAATCCTTCACGGCTAATTCTAATGCAAAGGGTTTATCCGACTGGATCAGCGAGATATACTTGGTTTCCAAAGCTTGAGGTCACGGTCCCTCTCTTCAAGCAGCATTCGAACGATCGCAAGGATGGTCTGGTGGAGACTGTTGGTTGCGCGCAGGAGTTACAATGCGTGCTTTCGAAATATCAACTCATCTTCACTTTCGGGGGGCTCTGAGTCAGGGGCTTCCTCCTCGGACTTTTGGGTGCACTTGTGGCGCAACAGATTTGAAAACGCAGAAGGTTGTGAGAAGTGAAATGCGGCGTTAGGTTAGAATCCACTCGGTCTGGAGAGGAAGCTAAAGCGTGAAATAAAAGTTTTCAATTGTTGAAAGACTATCTCAAGCGGCGTTACATTGTCTAGTCGTCACTGTAGGAGCTGGCCTGTCAAACCCGATGGAATACATCATCCTCAGTGGGACTTGCAGATGGTCACCAAGAAGAATAGCCTCTCATAGACGTCCTTGAGCCTAAGGTAGTCATAATGGTCATTCACATTGAAGCATAAAATCGTTTTCATCTCCATGGTTTTCTTGTTTATGCAATAACCCTCCCCAATGGCTTCCAAATCTAATTGCTGTGGTCAGCGGTAGCAGATAGTAGAAAGCAAAGGGTTTGCTCACGGTCCAGATGGGGGTTGTGGTAGATATCGAGACAATATCGCTCAGCCAAGAGACCTAGTTGATGGCTGTAGACGGTTTTGTGAAGGACGATTGACCCAGGATTGGGCACCGAGATGCTGTTGCGATACCCGCGATTTCCCCCACCCCACACCTCCCGGCTGCAGTGGTCAAGGTGGTTGTCCGCCCACACCTTTGCTCTATCCAGATACATGGACCGCACGAGATAGTCCTGGTTGGTGAGCGTATCCTCGTCAACGTATTTGCTGCCGTCATATTTCTCCACCAGGTCCTTCGGTGGAGGGTTTTGAGCCTTTGAGCCCGTTCCTCGAGCAGCATGCGAATGATGGCGAGGATGGTTTCATGTAGGCCATACACGGCGCGGAGGAGGGAAAGCTCATGTTTCTTGACGATCAGGCTGTCCCTTTCACCCAAGCCTTGCGTAGCAGAGCCTATTGGGGCTTCAATTCCTTGGTCCTGATGCTGCTCTTTGATCTGGAGCTCGCTATTACCACTCCGCTCTTCCGCCCATCCCAGTGATGTGAGACTGAACCCGAAGCCCTCTAGGACCACGATTTTCCATCAGGGGTTTGAGGAATGGGTAGTCATCGTTGATATAGCCTGAAAATAATTATCATGTCTCCCTGGTGTGTCATTCTGATAAGTGCCCATCTAATCAATTGCCATCGTAGGATATGGATGATAGCAAGATTGCGTGTGAGAAGATATGTGACCGCAGCACATGCTGGGATCGTCAGGTATGGAAAGTTCTCAAAGTGTAACAGAATGATATTCGTTACTCATCAGCGCACAGGCATATCTCACTTGGTCTGTGCCGGTATACATGGCGTACCCCTCAAGATCACCTTTGTCAAAGAGTTGTTAACAACTTGACCGACTCAACCAACATTCATCCCAGAAGAGGCTGGAAAGTGCGTAGGTGTGATTCATGATGTACCAGTAGGGGAAATGTTGGTTGCGCCGTGCGTGCAAGTTGGAATGTCTTAGGGTTCAAGTAGCCTATAGGAAGAAATGCGTGTGATTATTGACCCCTAGGCGAGTCAGACGCCCTCTCATTAGTGTGCTAGATCGCCCCTGCATCCTCCGGCTGTGACTATAGGCACATAAGACATATACGAAGCTATTCAACAACAACAACCCCTTCACCTCCTGCTCCTTCCTCTCCTGCCATGTGCACGACAGTGACCGCGGCTTAGTGTACAGGGAGAAAACGAGGAATTACAACCGATAGTGCATTCTGACCACCACCGCATATACCACAGTAAGCATCGTTTGAATGGGTACCTTCAGAGCACCAATCGCTCTTTCCTCTTCATGGGGAAGCGTAGCGGGCGGCTCTGCGGCCGGAGCATATGTACGATTTCATTCCCAAGTATTTCTTAATACAGTGTCGATGTATTTATTTTAATTTTTCTGAAGGATTCGACGGGAACAATGAAAGGTCTATCCTAAGAGGTTAACGATAGCCAAGCCCACACGCCTCAAGCATGCGACTGGTCAATTGGTCAACAAACCCACAGTTATGTGGCAGCCCATCTGTTCTCAAATGCGCTTAAATATAACCCCATGAGACTGGAGGGAACTCACAGCCTTGTGGCGATCTTCGTTCCCCCTCCAACACGCATCCCGAAATCCAGCCCCAATTTCGCCAGCAGTAGATCAGGAATAGCTGCATCACCCGCCGGGAATCATTCACTGGAGCCGCGTATGCGAGATGTTTGACTATTTATCATCATGGATAATTCACGTAGCAACGGGTGCCTACAGTACATTGCGTATCAACGGAAATCGCTCTCAGCGACGCACATCTCGGTGCTAGAAACCATGGTGCACACAGAGGGTTGTTAGCATGCAGCCCTACCCAAACACTACCTGCACCTGGCGCAATAGCCATCGGAAAGGCGAGGCCAAACGGTGGTGTCTGAGTAGCAATACCGCGTTAGCACTGACTAATCCCTTCATCAGCAAGGCAAATCTCAGTGTCTAGTACCCTCCAATACAGAGCATAAACTACACCAGTATCAGTGGGCGTTATTCTACTACATCAACGGGGTCACTCACGATTAAGAGACTGAACGATTGAGGTCAACATCGGCGACCGTCCTGAAAAGGTCGATTCCGTCTGGGCTATCTTCCGTGATGTCCGGGGAAAGCAGAGGCTTAGTTGTCCAACTCAGGTTCCTGTTGAAAATGCGGGTTAGATGGATCTCAAGAGGGGAAGGAGGGTCAACTTACGACTTCGAAAGCACGGAGGCACATGCGCTGGAATCGTCCAAGAGTCGATAGGTCGACTCCGTCTGCGGTATCTTCCGTGGTGTCCCAGAAAAGGAGAGGCTGTAATCCTTGCAGCGAGCGAATGCTCTGTGTAGCTGTTGTTCATTGTAGGCGAAGGGCTATCAGAGGCATCCCCACAGTGGAACTTCAATACAATTATGACTCACAAGGCATATTGCAAACAGGGGACTGTAGATCACACCCTGTTGCAAGCGCACTCGAGGCAGGATATCCTGCTGGTTCGAGTCCTGAATAAGACCCATAGAGTATAACAGAAAGCTTCGACACACACCGTAGGATTGTGCTATGACCAGAACATACAGGTTCGCACCGAAGTGAAGGTCAGGAAGAAAAGAGATTGATCAGACTGCGATCCGAGTCATCGTGCCTTCAAGTTTAAATCTCCGCCTCAATTAAACGGCGTCTATTGTTGCCTACTGCGCTTAATTGGCTGTGACTAGGCTAATATCGCAATGCGTCAATTCGCCAAACTTCCCCCATTCCATCTGAAGCATCTCTCTGCTGCTGCTCCTCAAGCTTTGGAATGTCTCAATGGTTCCGATTAAATCGTGCGGTGCCTCTAATTCCTGAAAGAAGTCTACAACGGTTTCCCATACCCTACTAAACTTAGTATCTCTGCTTCAATCGGCCACACACAGGACTGGGGAAAGCCCCACAATCTGCATCTATGCCCTCGTTATCCTCTTTGGCATCGTCAATAATTCTGTCGATCCTTCCATTCATTCGTCATTGCTCGGCCTTCTGGCTTCCGCACGCTGGCGCTTCATGAGCGCTAAAACCGACCCTTGTTTGAAGCCTTCGTCGCGGCTGTGCTCGACAGGAAAGATTTGTCTTGAAGGAAAGAGGAAGTCATATACTGATTTCGATGCTGCAATCAGCCAAGAGACATACCTATCCCACCATGCTAACAATTTGGTTACATTTTCTTCCTCTTCAGGATCAAAAAATGCGTCTACAACCGAACCGTAGAATCGCTCAGAGTCCGTGATGAGGTCGGTCCGGGAGAAGACAGGGGACGAGCTCAGCGCAAATCGCACCTATCAAATGGTCAAAAAGCAACACAAGAATTAGAGCATCTGCGGCTTGCCTGGGTCGCGACATATGCAAGGGATGGGATCGTGACCCGTGCCATACCATGGATCCGAGCGTTTCCCGATCTCGTTGCCCTTGGCTGCCTGTCAACTGAGCTTGGAGATGTGAATATATGCTTGAACGCCTGAAGAGTTGGTTAGCGACCGAATGGACATCCAAAAAAAAAAACAAAAAAAAAACATCACACCGAGACCATGATTATGCTTTGGAATAGCCCGTCCCAGACTTGTTTGGGATTACATGTCTCGTCACGGTAAAGGAACAGAGGCCACTGGTCCCCTGCAACGGTTATGGTACCTAGACGGAGCCCTTCCTTTACTCTGCATAAACGAAGTGACGATGAGCATCCATAATGTCGGGAAGGCGGCCAGTTTACTTACTGCGGGTCGTCCCAGTCAAGGCCAATCGGACAGAGCAGCCGTCCAGTCCTGTCATGAAAAAATCCCCTGTCGGTTTTCACGTTCCTGGTCAGTGGAGGTTTCAAGACCTGACCCAGGGGTGTAATCCAGTCGAGAATAACGCCCTTCAGTCCCTTTGTGTCGTCTGCCCTTGCGGTTGAGGAGCCTTTTTGTATCTGTGTGAATGAGCTCAGGCTGAAGTCTTGAAGCGTTCAGGCGACTCACCAGTTCGGCAACGTGAAATATGTCCTCTTCTGATCCGTTACACAGGCGAGCTTCGATACCAGGGGAAAGTCGCAGAAGCTCTTGATATATTTCGTGTTCTCTCTTCTCCCTGGCGTGGGCAGCGGCGATCCGTGGGCTTGTTAGATATCTACTTAGAATATAACTCACCGCTTGCTCATGTCCTCCTCTGTTATATCTCCAGCTTCGAGCTGAAGGCTCCTAATCATCCCGTTCTTAATAAGTGTCTGAACACGGCAGAACGCTTGGACAGTCCTTCCAAAATGTCGACCATGGTGAACCAGGGGGTCGGTTCTGCATCTTCGGATAGAAGATAAGTTAGGGGGAAAATATAACTCTCGGATGAAACTCACGGTCTTTTCCTTGGACCTTGTCCAATTGCAGACTCGTAGTCGTCGCCCATCTCCCTTTTCTTCCCCAGGTTATGGACACTGTCCACGGATGATTGCCGTGATAACATTTCCTTGCGCTGATTCTCTTTACCAAAGGTAGAGCTTGCCGTGGGTTGGGCTCTTGAAGCCCGGGAGGAAGGTTGTAGTCGCAACGAATCCCAGGAGTTTGGACACTAATACTTGTACTGGGCTCGTCCCCGTTGGTCCCAGTCAACCTGACTCACGGCTGCGCTTAGCGTAGTAAACATGCCCTAGCCGCAGGTGGTACTTCCGTACGTACGTCATACACGAAATGAATGGCTTGTCGCCGTGGCTGGCTGCGGCTCGAATAATATGGTTGCATAGGTTGAATTGATACGTGGGTAACAAAACCTGACTACGGTGGAGATTCATCGGCCGAGGGGAAAGCTCGCGCGCTTTCACATAGTAAATTCCTCGTCCTTGCCCCTTTCAATAAGGCGTGAATTGCTGGGATTGGGTTCGAGGATGAGCTACTAGAGCTTAGGAGCATGCCATGATGGCCGGTACCAAATATCTGCCTGTGCATAGGATGAGTTCCACGAGTTGGAAAACAGTATAACCAATGTCACCGATTCCACCATTGTATAAGCCTCCGGACATGACAGCGGTTTGCTACCTCCGACAATCTGCTCCTTAGATCGCGATAAAATTGTTGAAGAAATCCTCGAGGATATGAAAGGGGGGGAGTGAGAGCCGCCATGACCTGTTGGACCAATTTAATGGCTGGTCAAATCCGAGAATAACGACGATTACCAAGGTTGCGACATATGCAATCGAAGCTCTGGTAACCTCAGTCATCGACGATAGATGAACATTTGAGATAGCATCGCGTCTGAAAATGAGCTTGAACGCCTGTAAAAGAATACCTGTCAGTGCCTGGGGATTTAAATTGTGAGGAAATGCACTCCGTGCCTTTCTATACGCACCTTGACCAGGATTCCGTTCATCAAGAATCCTTCCCAAGTGTTAGCTTGGTCAAACTCGAAGTTCTGATACAACAGGCGAGGCCAATGGTCATCGAAATCTGTTCCTTGCGGGAGCTCTGGATCCGGCAGACTGCTGTCTATAGATGTGAGTGTGATTGCCAAACGAAGCATGACCACGAACTTGCTGTCGGTACAACCGTCAGTTGAAACGAGCCATCTTGCAAGCATGGTTCGGTCTGCTGCTTCCGTATCTGCGCTGCCACCAGGCGAGGAGCGGTACTCAGACGGTAGTGTGACATACTCCAGCCAGTCGGCCATGGCTGACCTCACTGTAGCTTGATCGCGTGGGACGACGTGCTTGTAGCCTTTGGACACCTGTATCGGTACTAGCCTTTCGTTCAACGCCTCCTGACTTCGCGAGATAACCTCTTACTATTTCAAAGATATTTTTGGACGCAGAGCTGGTTACATTGATTAGGTCTTCCCCCGAATCCCTGAGTAACTTGTACGTGGGCAAGTAATCCCGGTAGTCGCTGAGATCTCTGGGTGGAGAGGATTAACCAAATGACATACATCAATGCATGCGATGGTACTTACTCCCCTGTAAGTGCCCCCCAAGAGATGTCTTTCTCTCGCAGGATATTACCCAGTTTGATATGGTGAGACACGAGCTTCTCTATATTTCGGTATGGATGGATGGAACGGGCTATATGCTCCCCACAAAAGAACAATGGGTCTGACTTCCATCTGATAGTATAACGCTGGTAGTGAGTGTGGGGTTTTGGAGATAGTAACGACTCACCTTCTTTTGCGCAGTGCCCAGCTAGGCTCCCTGAATGGCAAGAGCTGAAAATGACGCGCGAGGTAGAACTAGGTTGACATACCTACTAGCAGGTTGCCTGTCATGTAAAGCCATTCGACCGCCCAGATCGCCTTCACAGTCTAGAGGAGTGGCTGCTTCTATGCTGGTGCATTTCTCGGGCGGCTCCCCTTGGCCCGGTTGAAGTGTCTGCTCCATGTGGTTCAAGTCTCGATGGTTGGGCTTATCGACGAGATTGCGATGCGCCTGGTGCTGCGATCTAATTCAGAGGTGATATGACTCAGGGAAAAGTGTTGAAAGGCAAGGAGATAGTCTAAGATGTGACTTAGCTTCGATCGGAGCACGCTACGCTGCGGTTGCTCAGTCGACAGACGTGCGGGTCGCAGCACCTTGACATAAGCTGAGAATTTCTCTTCAACGGCCAGTTTAAAAGACACCAGCAGATCGCCTGGACGGTGCATCTACCAGCTATGTCAGGTTCCACCGAGCCAGCCTTTCGACACGCCAGTGTCACAGCCCTTCTTGAGGAGGTCAATAGAGCGTTAACCTCGCCTCCAGGGTGCGGAACCCGACAGATACTACACTTTGATTCCGCGGAGAGAAAGCTGGTAGTCTGGTATTGGTAAGAGAGTCAGCTGGTTTGATGAGATGTCCAGTAACTAACTTGTACCAAAGGCCAGTATACGATGCGGGGGACGAAGTCGTTATCAAAGAATCCTCCCGACTGTACACCCGTGTCGTCCCATGCAACTTGGTGGAATACAGGCAGCAACACCACTTCCGGGCACCTTGCTGTTTGTGCGCTTTTGTTTGCGGAACTGAATATACCGAATGCAGCATCCGCTTCGTCTCAACTCCTTCTCTGGACGGCAACGATGCTGTTCTCGGTGCGTATGTTGCTCAATGTGCCACGTTACGTTGTGGGTACACTGGTGTGCTCTCTCTCTGTCAATAACGTCTATGTGCATTCTCTGAGAACCCGTACCACAGTTTGCCTGGACAATCTTTATTCGACTCTTGGCGTTCGCGTCAGGAAGTACAAGAGGCGAGGTAAGTGCCAATTTGTGATGGATTTATGGAATACGCTCACGAAAAATGCTGTCTAGCACTAGAAGAAAGTGGTAGGGCTGACTTCGGACAGTCAGAAGTCTCGCTCACCCAGAAGCATGGTACGAAGAGAAGTTGACTGCTTATGTCCGCCATGTCCTGAAGCAATATCTCTGACATTGTGCTCGCCGAATCACCAGGACGTTCCAATTCTGAACTCGGGCTGGATCGTGCTTGCCAGATGCGCCTTCAGCAGCTCGGACAGGGTGGCTTGTCGGAAGCCCATTTCATGCAAGCCTTTGTACGATGTCATAGATGTGGCTGGATTTTATTACGGTCCAGATGGCTCGAGTCTGTGCACTGTTGCGAGAACGCCAACAACACAATCATCCACAGGCCATAGACCTTATAGCCGAAGATAGTGTTTAGAAGAAGAATTTCCCTTGATACACGTATTTGAATGAATAGTGCCTTTCAATGCCTAACATGAGCACTCACCGTGGTGCAAAGCACGAGATATTGTCCAGGAAGATAGCTGCGGATCACCGTGCCAGTGAAAAATGGTGGAGATGCTGTGGTATTCACGAGGGGATAGCAAAAGCTGCAGACATTGGGTGTAAGGAATGCAGAAAGATGTCCTGATTGTCGCTAAATGCGACGAACAACGTGCATGTCTCCACTGTCTAAGACGTGAATAGACGCATGTCGCAGAATCGGAAGCTCAATCTAGAACAGCTCCTCCGGCTGCCCCGATTCGTCAAACGTCTCGTGCTGGCTGAAACGACGGATTGAGAGAGCAGGACACCGAATCATCAGCAAACTCAATGTATGCTTTCTCTCACCTTTCTACCTTCCTTAATCTGACCTCCCTAGTTAGGGTAAGGAAACCAGCATATTAAACGACTCCTGCGTCTGCTTTCACAGGCGAAGAGTTCGGAAGACTCGAAAAGCTCAAATAACATCCTCGAATAAGCTCTTTCGCCTTCGAGCCGAAGTCACCTGTCCTCTCGAGCTTGCCAAACTCGTGTTACGAGAGACACAGAAGAAGGAACGCTCTTCTGAAGCGCGAGTGGTGTGAAGTGAGCGGATCACACTCGTAGATGGCAAGGGCAAGTTTCCAATGCTTTCAGAAAGGGAAACGATAAACGTCTGGTAGACAACAACAGGCCAAAAAAGAATGAAGCTGTGGATGTAGCCCTTATGCGCTGTTGGTTCACCTGTTGATAGTCAGTCTTCCTCCTGGCACAACTCGCCCCTTGACCACCCGAGACTGTGCTCGCCTCTGCAAAACGTCGTCATCAAGCCACGCGAGCATAATGGTCAGGTCAAGGCGACGATAGATACGATCCTCGCGATGATTGGTTTCCAGTGCCTAGACCCTAGGAGTGGCCTCGGGTCTCGAACTGCCTGTGCTCTGTTGGTGCATCCGCGTGTTGATAGGTGGAGCTCCAGCACTACCTTGAAGAGGGTTGGCATTTCAGCGATCTACTCTGCTTTCCTAAATCACCAGAGCGAGAGGAGCACATAGACACACCAAAGGCAACAATGTTCTTTGTTATCGTGATACTGTAATGATGATAGTCATGGATGTTATGACTTGTCCTCCTTGTCATTCTCTTCGTCGGAATTTTCTTCTTCATCACTGCCTTCTTCGTCGCTGTCTGTTTCTTCGTCACTTTCATCATCATCATCATCTTCTTCTTCTTCGCTTCCTTCATCTTCATCTTCTTCGTCCTTGGCCTCCTGTATCCTCCCCTCTTCATTTCCTTCCCTCCCTGCCGGCGCATTCTCGCCGCTTGTCGATGCTGCAGCGGCAATGTACTCAGCCACTTCGACACCTCCCGGGATACTCTGACCCTGCGATGTGTCAGTCACAGTGTTGAAGTGTTAATGGAGGTGGCTCACCGTCGATGCGCTGGGTGGATGTCGTTTTGGGTGTGAGTATACATGCCCTACTCCAAGCCCCCACTGGTGTCTCATGTACATATCACGATCGGGAATACTATATTAGCACCGCATCAGTGGCTATGGCCTATACCTTTGAAAGAGGAGGGTACGAACGGGTTAACCAGGTAGGATACAAAGTCTTCTTCATCTCGAGCCTTCGCTGATCGCCCTTCGTACTCTTCCCTCGTTCCAGAGGAGAACTGGGGGATGATGTGGCACGCACGATTAACATCAGCCGGGTCGACAAATCCAAACGCGCCAGGATCATCCAAGTCGAGAAAAGAAAGGGCCTGACACCCTGCGACAGTACCTTTACACCGATACCACCGTACCCAGAGAAAGTCCAATCTCTCGGGCGAATGGTCCTGGTTTCCAGGCCCTACGTAAAGGATATTAGCATGGAATATGCGCAAAACCTTCGCGTATAGGAATGGATGCTGCTCCCCTGCAGCTGCTGGGTCATAGTCAGGGTTCAATAACATGATGTTGGCTTTGTGCGATTTAGGGTGAATGATGTCTTCATCCTTGCGAACATCGTAGGTTGTATATCGTATGCGAATAGTCTGATGTTTGAAGATTCGTTGACTCTTGAAAACGACGAAGGACCAGTCAGAAGGGCCGCATGGCTCGTTATCAGCCATGCTCCCCCGTTCGCAAAGGACGCGCTTAATCCTGGGCAGTAGGTGATTTTGAAGTTTCGGGAAAAAGTCCTGGTATCGGTCAGATTGCAGATAAACTTCGCAAAGAGGCAGGTTTACTTGCCTCGAGCGCAGGGTCACGGTTATCTGCGTCCGTTTGAAAGTACTTGGTCAGAAATTTGATCTTATTTTCTGATTTGGCTAGCCAGTAGTGCGCATCTATGTTTGCACATGACGATTTGGCGGTACTTCTGTGCTCGTTACCCTTGAGGCGTTGCCTAATCTTCCTCAAATTTGCACGTCGCCTTTCAATCTTTGCCAGCTGGATTCTGAATGTCTTCTTATCGGTGCGATGGTACCAGGACTTCGGCATCTGGTGTTCAGTTTCGCCCTGTTTTTGTTAGACGGTTTAGCCCCCAAGACAAAGCAACGAACCCACCCTTTCAGACGTGAAAGAGTCCGTTGTTCCATAACGGCGAATGTTTCCGACATAATCGCCGAGGGCGTGATACTTGGGCGTCGAAAGGTTGAATTTCTTCGGCATCCTGCCTCTGTTGACCAGAGTGCCTGAAACCTCCGAACGAGCTTGGCCTGTGTTTCCAGGCATTGGAAGGGGGGCCGAGGGATTAGTTGCAGCAGCGGCGGAGGTAATCACCTGGTCTTCTATTCTGTTTTCAGCCGCATCTGGTGACTGCATCACCCCATGGGTCACCCGATGTTTACCTAGCGACTCTGGATTAGATTTCGCAGGCTCGCTTGAGCCTTGATCGTTGTTCCTTTGTCGTTTCCCGGGTATCGTAGTCCGCGCAAGTACTCCTTACAAAAAGCTGAAATTGGCTCGCCAAGTGCTTGGTTTCTCTATCCAGGAGATCTAAGGTTTCGTCCGTATGCATGCGAAGTTTAGCGAGTGCGTGCCACTGCCCACAACGAAGCAAAAGAGTGGTGACGATTTCATCATGAGGAGGGGGGAGCAGCCCCTCGAAAGCAGGGATCGCACACTACAGATAGTCACTATCTCCGTCAAAAAGCAGGGACTAAAATCACCGTACCTGTAGTAAATTTTCCCAATCGCGAGCACCGAGCCGCTTTCGTTCGGAGACATTCGAGTGGAACTTTCGTATGGTATCTCGGCCAAAAGAGGGTATCAGACGGTATCTTCACCTGTTTAGTGTGTTGTACCATCCAGTTTTCGCAGAAAAGGCACGTACCTCCAGTCAAGCTCGTGGACTAAAGCTCTTTTAGAACGCTTCCCCTCAGCCTCCAAAACCTGTATCAAATGGATGAATAAACTCTTCCAAACCCCCAGTTCAAATTCGTGCATCAGGTCAACCACAAGAGAAGGGAAAATATCAAACCCAAATTCCGTCAGTTTGGAAAACGCATTCTAAAAAAGGGGGTAAGTGGTTACGTCGAAGACTTCAGTGAGCCGACGAACTTCGACTGGTACCAGTGACTGCTCCTTCAGGCCCTCAAGCTTAGAGCTCGAGACGACATAACCTTCACCGAACACTTTTCCCCTAGCAGCTTGGATCAGTGCCTGCCTTGCAGCGTCGTCCACCCGCGCAAATGTCGTTCGGAAGGCCTTATCATCGTCCGTCCCCATGGTATGCATGTCGCACTTCTTGATCAAGCAGCGAGGACAGGGATTGCGGCCAAGGCTCCGGATTGTACTGTACAGCACCCTGTAATATGTCAGTGACAGTCTTCTGGCATCATGTGTTTGACCAACTTTTCAGGATAGTCAGCGGATATCGTAAAGAACCGAGGGAAGAAAAGCCAGGGTGACATTATCAGGGCAAGTAATGCGTAATCCACTCCGCATTGAACGCAACAGTTCGTCGTCGAGGATAATGCTCCATTGCTTATGGAACAATTCGCGCACACAATGTGTGATGAGGTCTTTGGTTGGCATTTGGCCGTCCTGTTCAGACCGATACCAGTCCTTGAATGTGTCAGGAAACTTTGAGGAAAACCACGGTAAGCGTCGAACTGACAGGTGTGGGGGAGTTAACGCACCGTCTCAAAAAAAGCAAGATGGTTGCACAGATTTTCCGAAATCTTGCCCCGTCGATACTTGGAATCGTTTCCGAGGAAAAGATAACAGGGCCACAGCTTAGCAGAGCCAAAATTGGCCAGCAATGTGGCATCAGACCAGACCATTAATGCCACAACCACTCTCTCAAGCCCTTGGTTCTCTGATTCCGTGAGCGTCATCCAGCTGTACGGCCTCGTCGACCTCAAGAAACGAATCAGATGAATACAACTCGCCATGGACTCGGAAAGCTCCAGATTCCGGGGTGGGTTGCCACATAAGTTTGTAGGGTCGATAGTGGTGGTAGGGGTGATCAGCCGAATTAATGATGCGTTCCCGAATGACGAGAGAGAATGCTGCGATGATGGAAAACGCCAGCGTTGAAGGTCTTGACGTTTGGCCCGTGACCTCTAGTGGGAAAAGGAACGTCGATCGCCAGATCCGTCACAAGCCAATCCGCACCAGTGTCGTCCACCCAATCTGATTCATTGACACTGTGAGACGCGGAGCTGCCCCCTGGTGTGGATGGGTTTCCTTGGGCGAGTAAGCGATTGATTTGCGCCCAGTTCGCTTCGCCAACGTCGGTTGCGCTGAATTTTGGGTTCGCAATGATTTGGCGTAGTTCGTTGAATTTCGTCATTGAGTTGACGACACCCGTGCCCCAGTACCAGTTTCCAAGAGCGAAGGAGGTCCAATTGGGATAGGGATGGAATACTGGTAGACCTGTTTCGGATGTGGTGCTAGCCAACTCAGACAGAGATGGGGGAGGTTCCGCACGCTCCGGTGCTTGGTCATGACATGTTCGTTCGATAAAGGACCATCGCATAGGTCTTGGAGTGTCATTTGACTGTCAGGGTCATGGGAAAGGCAAGGAGGGCCAGAGAAGACACGCGAAAGACCGAATTTGTTGACAGTCGTGCTGAACACACCAGCAGCAGCAGCGGTAGAACACACATCTACAGAAAACATGTTATTGGGCGCACAGATCGAAGACGGTGGCCCTGCTCACCTGCATTGGGAACTGAGCTGAGATCGGTGGTGGATAAGGTTGGCGATTCGCAAGATGGAGCAATTGAAGACTGGAAGGGGTTCAGGATTCAAGGCCTGTGGAGGGGGCTTTATACGGCAGGTTCTTATCGGCCTCCCTGCCGGCGAAGTGGCTTGAACTGGCGAATTAGAGGAGCTTCCCGCACTAGGGATATCTCCCATGTCACTCAGACTAATAGTATCCACTCCATCCTTTGGTGCCGAGAATTGTTGGTTCTGTGAATGTAGCAGTCGTCAGAAACCTTTCCATTGGCGCAAGACGACGAGAAGTCTACAGATGTATCACTCACCGTGGAGATACTTATTGGTAGTGCAGACGAAAGTCGCACCCTTTTTTTGACTTTGTGGCTCCAGTATGCTCGAGCCTCTGAAAGTACCTCTCGAAGTCCTCGCTTACTGCTCTTGCAGTGTTTGCGTTGGTGAGAGAATAGATTGCTTTCGTTTCCAAAGCCTTTGCCGCAATTTTTGCAATATACTTGGTAGCTAGCAGACAAAGTGTGTGGCATCGAAATTCACAGGTATCTGCGACGGGTAAAGGTAGCACGTGCTAGGTGAGCGGAATGAAGAGGGTGTCCCACAATTCCACAAGTGAGGACAATCTGCTACTTATAATAGGGCCGCATCTGGTTGAATGGTGCGCCGTAGCAAAATATGAGTCAAGGTGTTGCGGAGAGTCTAATGATCATGTCAGTAGGAGTCATGGCACGTTGCTCGAACCTTGCAGCGGGAAAATGTCCTTAACTGCGGCGGCAGCAACACCTCAAGCTAGCTGATGCACCAACGTACGATTCGTAGTCCATGCGAGTCAATACATGATCAAGAGGGCGAGTGGGAACCACAAGGTATGATGCCGGCGTCAAGGGACGCTAAACAATGTCGGAAAATGGAATAAACATTCGAAAAGGAACAGCCACGCTCTAGCAGGGGCCAAATGAAATCTTCCTGAGATATCGCGGAGGATAGCCGTCAAACAGAGAGTGCATCGACTGGGAAAAGGAGGGCTAACTTTCAGCGGTAACCCGGGTCACAGCAGTGGAAGTAGTGTTGGATTCCATCTCCATCTCCCTGGTCTACCATACTTTCGGGCGAAGGAAGGGAGAGGTGCAAATGGGGGATGTCGTTAGGGGGAGCCAAAGCTTTCAAACGGGGCTTGGTAGGAGCAAGACGATGCTCCAATTCATCCCAGAGATACCAAGCTGGGTCCTGGTGGTGGGCAAACCAGTGGATTTCAGGTTGTTTCGAATGTGGTTTGACAACATCAACGATGCAGCCAGCCAGAGGCGCGTGGTTGAAGTCGCAGTCGAACGAAGCTTGAATGCCACTGGTGAAGCAAGGCGTAAAGGTGCTCGGGAGGAATATAGGATTGACCGCCGTGGGCACATGATCGTGTACGAACCACGATGGGCAGTGCTTCCTTGGCCTTTCCTCAGCGTTGTCCGGGAGCCGTGACGAGGATGCAGGAGGGAGGCCTTCTGAGGCTGCGATGGCATACGACAATGCTGCCAGCCAGCCAGAAATCCAGTTTCGAGAGTTCTGGACACTTCTTGCTGCGGGAAGTTCTTCAGGAATCCCCATCCTAGCGGAAGGAAGGGGAAGGATCGTAGGGGCATGATGTGGGATCTTTGGTGCTGTGGAAGCATGATAAAGGGAGTGACCGAGAGATCTCCATTGCTCTTTTCTGCTCTTCGATGGTCCGAGCGCCAAGGAACAGCGTCGAAGCGGCGATGAGACGGAGGTCCTGAGAGAGACAACCTTCTTGCGGAGGTTGAACAGGCCAGGGTCAGTCATCAATTCCACCCAGAGAGTGGTGAGGACGACTGTAAAGGGGTTAGTCAACCATTCATAAGACAGACAAAGTACCACATACTCGTCGTTCCGAAAGCTGTGTTCATCCTCTTGCTCAACACACCTCTGCAATCCCAAACTAGCGCTGATAAACGCCAAACCGACAAAGGACAACACATTCGCCCAAGCTGGGTGTGCTCTCGTCGTTCCAATATCCGTCTGTCGGCTCTTCCAAAAGGCAATAGCACCAGCCATCGTAAGCAGTGCTTGGATGAAAGTTCTGAGCATGAGCCAGATCCGTTTTTTGGGTCCAATCTTGTCGCTGATCCTCCTTAGGTACGCTCCAGCCATGAATTCCCCGTTGACCTTCTGAATCACCGCGGATGAGGTGGCAAGTGACTGGAGCGGAAACCCGCGATATAAACCGGGGATGTTGTTGTTGAGCGGGAGGAAGGATAGCCAACCAAATGCCGGTGACCACTTGCGAATGCATCGAAGTTGGCTTAGCGTTACATGTCCTGGTGAATGGAATGGGTTCGCTTCACCGCTCACAGGTGAATCAAGAGCCATGGAAATGATTCGAGTTTGGAGAGTAATATTAGGCTCCATCGTGGTCACATAGCTGGATGGAACCTCTGGTCTCAGCCATTGTGATCTGTAAATGCTGTTTTAGAGCTCCAATCTTGCAGACGTTCTCATATACGTACAAGAGGTTGTTTGTTGGGCGCAGATTGGCCAGGAAACCCCTGGGCTCGCAGATTTGTTGCTTATATCTAAGTCTAGATCCCGTCTTCCGAGCATCAAGACGTTGAGATGGGAAAACTGCAGATTTGGACGAACGGGAGGAGGAGGAGTGGTGAATACCAGCCTGAGTGGGCTTGCGGCCGCGTGGCTTCCACTGACCGAAATGCACAGCCTCAAAGCCCCTAATAAGTAATGATATGAGCATCACGCCGCGGTGACGCGATGGTTCCTGTCAGGGGTAGTCGGCGAGTTCTCCTTTAAAACAGGGTAGTATTCGCAATCATGTGTACATGAGCAATTCAAATTACTGTAGTATTTCAATCAATTAGTTGGTCACGGGTCACAGACCCCCTCAAATCGACGAAATTCGGGAGGTGTCACAGGTCACAAGGGCCATCGACCAATAATTTCAGCGAGGGGTCAAAAACCCGCCATAAATCATCAATTTTTTCTCCTGCAGCTTCCCTGCAGCGAACGGCAGGTTATCAGGAGTTGCTAGCTGTCCTTGAGCCTAACATTGGCTTGAGAATAACCACTCATCCAGAGGGAAATTGGCTGGCCGAGTGTAGGTGATCGACTAAATCGAGGACTGGTCACACCCCGACAGGACCTATCAACGAAAATTCAAATTGGTTGGTCGCGTCACGCGTCACCCCCACCAACTAATTGATTGAAATGGTACAGTACACTGAGGAAATTTCGTATCGCCTGATTGGGTATGTTTCAGTAACTGAATCGTGCCATCGGAACGTGCCATGGCCACGACTCCTACGATGTGCCATCCGAGGGCTGCCATTGGCACCGTCGTCCTATACTGGCAACCCAAAGCTCTCTCTTAAATTATCTGTAGTAGCTATATCTTCAATGACTTCGCGCTCGAAATCCGGGATGGTGTCTGTCGAGCTGTTTCTCATTTGGTAGAATAACTCCTCTCGATGATGAATCTCTGAGAGATAGAGGTGCAGAACCATATTCACTGGCCAGGAGATCTCGCTAGGGCTGTTCACAGTAGCCTCGCTGCTTTTAACCTAGCATTTGTATCACTCGCAGTCAAAACCAGGATCCTGCTCATTCCCAAATGTACGCACCATCCATGTAATACGCTTGACAGCGCTCGCTGCTTGGTTGGGGAGCCCAGCACGTGTGTCAAGGCCCACTTTACGAATGGCGCTACATACAGACACCTAAGGTGTGTTAAGTCAATTGGGGTCCAGATTTACGAAGCAAACTCACTTTGAAGGAGTGGAATATTTCGGGCTCATGCTCTAGACCCATGCTCTGACGGATTGACAATAGCCACCCACGGACATGCGCTTTCCCGCTAGGTACTACACCCTGCTGAATTTCCTCTCATCTAAAATATTGTGCGAGAGATTCAGGCCCGTAAAAGTCAGTTGCCACCGATGCATAGCAAAACCTTCCAGGTGCGGAGACGGTCATACTACTCACACGCGGTTGAACCTCTTGGGTTCGCTGCAGGCGATCTCTGAAGGACAAGTGTCATACTAGCGATAGAAAGGCGAAAACGACGCGTTAAAGGTGGCATCTCGTAACAGCACCTTTATAATGTGCTTCCCGCAGCGCTAGTCTTTGAGTCAAGACTTTAGGACCCCGGAAGTTTCGGAAGGGTTAAGGGGTACTCCTCAGGCTGGTGAGATGAGATATAACGATAGCAGTATTGCCTCCAGGTGTGAGCCACTAGAAGCCCAGGCTCGCGCTGGATATTACTGGTCGCTGAATTGTAGTCATCGCTAATCATGACTCGAACTTGCTGCGCTTGCTTCGGAGAGACGTCAATATTGCTCACCCCGAGTCGGGGGCATACTGCGAGGTAACCATGATGATGTTACTACTAGTAGTACTACTATGCGATATGCTGCGCTAGCGTAGTATTTCCTTGCTGCGATCGACTATATCAGGCTCAGGCTCAACGATTTAAATACGGGACCCTTGCTCGCAGAATTTCCATCCTGCTTCCTTCCTGTGTATTTCCCTTCCAACCTAACACAACCATGCCCAAAGCCGAAGGAAGCTCGCCAGTGTCTGCCAGTACCCTGAGTGGTGCCTCAAGCTCAGCGAATGGTAGTGGAAGCCGCTCGCCACGCCCAGTACGCCAATGTCGGTATCCAGCGACCCGTCGCGGCAACAGCGACTACCCTACCCATGACTCGGATGCTAACAAAGGTTAGTAACCCGCGCTGTTTCTTTTACTTGCCCGAAGCACGAATTGAGATCTCTCTTCCACACATCAATCTTCTTAGCTCGAGATATCGATGAAACCGCCCCTGTTGGTATCACTTGAGCTCCCAACTCTGTTGCAAGTGCTTCAGGGGACCTCCCTCGTCTTCCCGTACAGCGTACCGGCTTATTAGAAGCGCAGGCATTGGCGAGTAAGTGTCAAATTTGCACAAATAGCAGTTCGGACATTCATCTGACACCGACTTGGATATGTCCAGGAGAACAAATGAGACGAAACAACTCAAGAGCCCAGGACAATCTACAGCTCAGTAGCCAAGAAGAGTTGCTTGCTATGATTGAGCATCTTAAAAGACTTCTCAAGGCGAAGAAAAAATCAGTTGATCGAGCCAGAGAAGAAAGGGACCAAGCCAGGCAACAATGTACGGAACTCAACGAAGAGTTGGCTCAGAAGGACGACGACCTCACGGCGGCGAGGAAGAACGAGTTGCAATACCGCAATTGGTGGTTGAATGAAATTCAATTCACAAAGCTGCTTCTTAACAAGGTTCCCGAACCCAATCGAGATATCGAATTGGTCAGGGCATCCCAAGCTCATTACCTTGGTCATTACTGATACTCTGACGCTCGGCGACTTCCAGTGGCGCCAGGGCGTACCAGTAGCCTGTGCCTGAATGCCAAGCAATGTGACCCTGCTACTAGATTTGACCTCTGAATCTCACGATGTATGTAAAGTATGTATTATTGTTTGAATTCCTTCCAACGTGCGTCCAAATCAATTTAATGAACTTTGTGACCTTGAAATGCGATGTCACTTTCAGTGACAGCCGCCCATGATCTTCCGAGCCTTGGGGGGCGGCGGCCGAGGATTTAGAACAGCTTAGTCGTTCAATCACCATGGTCCCGAGCGCATGGAGTTTCTTCTGACAATCACAAGCCGAAAAATGCTGTAATTTCAGAGCTTGGGACAGCTCGAATGTGGTAGTCACAATGTTTGGTTGTATTCGGTTCGACACCAGTTCAAGTCGAAAGCCTAATGACGATGGTGGATGATTGGAAAGGATACTAGTAAGGACTATGGAAGGAATGTGGTCGGGGAAGGGATCAACAGGCACTATGGGCAGGAGCGAGCGTTTCGAACGCGAAGATATGACATGCCAACTTCATTATACATGTACAAAAGAGGGAGAAAGGAAGCTACAAACATTACATGCATGCCAGTGGCTTCGACCACCATGAGAAGGGCAGCGATGACGCTCAGAGACATTGCAGGAAGCTCGGGGGATGGATTCGTAAAGGCGGTGGATCAGGCAGCGGAAAAGACAGCGCGAGAGCCCTCGCAGCGCTCTGCCAGAGAGGGAATACCTTGGAAAGCTTCCTTCGCGACCCCCTTTTGAGTTTCGGAGAGGAAGTCAGATTCAAGGTGCTTCTGGATAAAATCCCTAATGGCGGAAGCCTGCTCCCAGGAGCCTTCGGCATCCTGGAGTGCAATCGCCGCTGCGGCGAAGTTGCTTCGTGCAGTTTCGACGCGAGAGTGACTTCGTTTGACATAGCGACATAAAGCTTGCCACTCAGCGGGCTGGTACTTCCCCAGTTGCGTGGGGTCAGCTTGATCGAAAGCTTTGGCTGTCTTTCGGCTGTGAGGGGTGGAAAGGAGCTCCGATTCCAAGGTCTTGACAGATGCGTGCCCCAATGAAGGGACAGGAGACTATGACAGACAGGGTGAGTAACAATGTATGGACGTTTGTCGACTACAAGCGTACAGCTGTCGGGGTAGCAAGGTCGCGATGCTCGCCACGCTTGGGGGTGGAAGGGCTCGCCTTGTGAACAGAGTCGGACATTCCGGGAGGTGCTGGTCGAAGCTGGAGATCGGGGGCGTGGGGAAAGTGTAATCGTGCATGGTTTCTTTAGAAGGTATCGGGGTCGGAATTGTGGCATCCTGCTGCACGTGATCCTTTCCATATGGCACAAACAAATGATGCAACGAGAAGTGAATACTCGGTGATTTCATGTTTGCGACCATCCACGGCACGAAAATTTCCCTACTCCTGGTCGCAACACTAATACCCCTCTTACCATTCCAAAATCTGGCTGCGAGGAATACCCAAACTCCAGCTGCAACCTTGATCACTCAGACTGATCTCCTCTCACCAGGCTACGGACAAGCAGCAGTGTGGGCTACGCCATCTTGACTAGCTCAGTCTGAGGTCGCCTCATGCCATCTCCTACCTTTCCTTTAGCGTAGCTATCACCGCCGTCTAACTCGTCTTGGCTTTTTCTTGGCGGTGCGTCCAACCAACGTGCGAGCTGAAGCGTGGTTTGTCCTTCTTGATAAGTTCTCGAACTTTACGAGTTTGGCGATCATATCGATATCGATCTTCTGGCTCCTCCCTCCCGGGCCACGCTTCGAGGAAGCTCAAGACAGATGACTTGAGGCTCAATTCCATCACCCTCAGGCTTCTGTGTCACTTAACCTCAGTCTTGGAGGGAGTCCGTTGGCGTCTTTTTGGAAGACATTATCGTCGTAATCAGTGCGTCCGTGCCATGCGAGATCTAACTGGTTCAATTTCCTGATTTATTCTCAAGATTTGCGCTGGCTTGGGTGTGTGGCGGCCTGGGCCTCGAGCAGCCTTGCTAGGGGAGACCAGCACTGGCCAATAAACTCGATGTTCGGCCCATTCATCCTCCCTGAACGATATCGAGGCCTCCTATCAACAAGAATCGCAAGAAGGAACCACTGGCACGAACTCATCAAGGTTTCGTTAGCGCCAACCTTCCTCCTTATCATGGTGGGTAATCGTTCCCCCTCCCAGTACATGAAAAACACCACCCTCGAGACCTTCACATTTCGTGGTGACGTATCATCCATATCTGGTTGGACCTAGGCCCCTCAGGCTTTCTCAGGGCGTTGGATTGGTCTGACCTCCAGCTTCTTCCCTGACAAACAAACATGGTTCCGATATGAAGGCGCGAGCAACCCATTCATATCCCTTCCTTGCCTACACTTGTGCGCCTGCCCCCAGCGATCTCACAAACTGTAGGCTTCATGGAGGATCACCCTGCCTGGCGCGAACACGTTATGCCCGAGCAACTCGGCTATCACTCAGACTGAGCAACGCTTCGGGGAGGCAGCAGATTCGATGATTCGTAGGTTCGACAGTGGCGAGCACAGAGAGCAGGACAATGTTGTCTACTGCCACCGTTGTGAAGGTCTCGCATTCGCCTTTTATTGATCTGTTACGAGCCTTCGCTGACTGATTTGCGATTGCGCAGAAGCGATCCTGGCGGCCAATCCTGCACCATCTTCCACAGGCAGTGTCTATTCTACATCGTCCATTGCAGTTGCCCATCCGGCACCATCCATCGCGGGCACCGAAACGACGTGAGTGCTAAATATTTAGTGCACCACTACGAAGCTGATAAGAACCGTCATCAGCCTCGTCATGAGCGACACTATCAGCGTTACCACCAGCGAGGGCAACGTTACCAACAACGAAGGCAGCGTTGCCTCCAGCGAAGATAGCTCTGTCGTCAGTGATGATAGCGACGACTTGTCCCCTGAAGATGTAATCCAATCCAGCCTTTCGTTACGATTCGTGTACTAATCAATACCGCAGGAAGCCCGAATCGTCGCCTTGTTATTCAGTCGTATACGCAGAGCGAACCGCGAAGAAGAAGCCGCCCACACTGTGTATGGTGACCCCCTCGTTCGTGACCCCGAATCTCGTGCATCGGACGACGAACACGACGGGGGTCTCGCAGCTGCCACCACCCCAATGCAAGATACGGCGGGGCTCGGCTTTGACGATGAAGCTGAAGCCGACCACTTCTTCTCCCCTGATGTCGCAGCTGAAGAAGCCAACCACTTCTTCTCCCCTGATGTCGCAGCTGAAGAATCCGTGGATAGTGAATCCGTCTACTCTAACGTTACTGGTGCATCCGAATCTCCTTCCTTTGACCCTATTCATCTGCCAATCCTTACGCCTCTCCCGACGACCGAGCAACAACAATTCTATACCGACGAGGACGACGAGCGTGAGAGCTTAAGTCGCCAATACATCTTGGCAGCTCGGCTTGCCCGTCTTCTCTACCTTCAGCAATCAACAATCCAGGTTGCGAATAAAGCCAACAGACCTTACCATGACTGCCAGTTTGTTGAGTTGTTCGTTAACTTTCCTTTGCTCAATATTTCTCCATATTAACATGACTTCAACCTAGACTATATTGGATCTGCCTGAACCAGGACGGGCGATGCCCCGTCCACAGAGCGATGTGGTCGAATCCCCTCCCGCTTCCCAACAGCTGGATCAAACAACCCAGCAGTGTCCCTGTTCGTGAGAGATCTCCCATCTCACCTTCTCACTCGCCTACACCAGGGCAGAGCCACCAAACAGGACACACTACACTGGCTGCTAGACTTCGTGCAGGGCCCTCTTCCCTCACCCGCCGATGATTGTGTACAACTCGTGAACTAACTAACAGATGGAATTTGATTGCTGGCACTATTCCTCTATTTATGAGAATGAGATTGCTACATGGTCCCAATTGTATGCTGTATGTTTTCTCTCTCACTCTGTATGATAGTGTAAAATAGCTTTGCATCCCCAATGTTGACTATTCTCGACCCGATCTTGATGGCTGGTCTGCAACTTCGACCCATCGGAGGATCACGATCTTCATGTTTCGGGTTGCGAACCATCATGTAACGCCCATCTCTCCTCTAAGTTTATAAAGTTATCATCATGGCGATACTAGTGACCGCAATTGTTTAATCCGGTGTGCCGACCTTCAGACGTATGGATTTAACATATCCGAAAGTGTCACTGATGCTGGAACACTCTCAGGCTGGCACCTGCGGCTGCGGCTGCGGCTGCGACGCTGAGCAACTGCTGGCATGCATCGAATAATGTCTGAACATTTTCCGAGCAAATGGAAGATGGGTCAAGCTGGTGTGGGAAAGGCCTTCTCGTAGGCTTCGAACAGACTATATATTGAAAGGCGTTCTTCGCACATTTTGACTGCGCTTTCTCCCTCCAACTTATTCCAAGCTTTTGACATCTAGTATGACATCCCACGAGCCAATCTAGTGAGCCAACCTTCCTCGGGGAGTAATTGCAATCGCCTAATTGGTCACGCATAGCTTGATGTATTGGCAGCTGACCGTCCATAGGCCCTTCATACTGACATCCCGACGACCATTGCAACCCACCTTTCTGACCGGAACTCTGACTCAAAGCGGCGATCTGGTCACATCCATGGTTGGACTCGGAGCAGGTGTGTGAGCAGAACCAATCTTGTATTCCGTAGGCTCATGATCTATTTGAAAGAACGAAATCCTGGGGACCCCGACTTCGTGGCCCTAAAGCACCTCCGTTCATTTGTAGCGGCATTTGAGGAACAGTGGGGACACTGTCAAACACTGTTTGCCGTCGCAAGACTCGTCGAACGCCTGAACCTCAGACTGCAGGTGGTTTTGAGTCGAGTGCTTCGGGTTCCACGTTCGACATCGGTTGAATATTCACCGACTTCGCATAGGCGCCAAGTTGTCATGCCAGAGCTGTGCACACTATGCGAGCCGAGCGTAGGCTGCTGGCTTCACCAAACGACTCTTAGTATCATGTCAACTCAGAAGGGTGGTTTGGTGCACGTATCGTTGGTAGTTGTTGAAGTTCTTGGGGATGTTCCGATGGCACGATTCAGTTACTGAAACATACCCAATCAGGCGATACGAAATTTCCTCAGTGTAATTTGAATTGCTCATGTACACATGATTGCGAATACTACCCTGTTTTAAAGGAGAACTCGCCGACTACCCCTGACAGGAACCATCGCGTCACCGCGGCGTGATGCTCATATCATTACTTATTAGGGGCTTTGAGGCTGTGCATTTCGGTCAGTGGAAGCCACGCGGCCGCAAGCCCACTCAGGCTGGTATTCACCACTCCTCCTCCTCCCGTTCGTCCAAATCTGCAGTTTTCCCATCTCAACGTCTTGATGCTCGGAAGACGGGATCTAGACTTAGATATAAGCAACAAATCTGCGAGCCCAGGGGTTTCCTGGCCAATCTGCGCCCAACAAACAACCTCTTGTACGTATATGAGAACGTCTGCAAGATTGGAGCTCTAAAACAGCATTTACAGATCACAATGGCTGAGACCAGAGGTTCCATCCAGCTATGTGACCACGATGGAGCCTAATATTACTCTCCAAACTCGAATCATTTCCATGGCTCTTGATTCACCTGTGAGCGGTGAAGCGAACCCATTCCATTCACCAGGACATGTAACGCTAAGCCAACTTCGATGCATTCGCAAGTGGTCACCGGCATTTGGTTGGCTATCCTTCCTCCCGCTCAACAACAACATCCCCGGTTTATATCGCGGGTTTCCGCTCCAGTCACTTGCCACCTCATCCGCGGTGATTCAGAAGGTCAACGGGGAATTCATGGCTGGAGCGTACCTAAGGAGGATCAGCGACAAGATTGGACCCAAAAAACGGATCTGGCTCATGCTCAGAACTTTCATCCAAGCACTGCTTACGATGGCTGGTGCTATTGCCTTTTGGAAGAGCCGACAGACGGATATTGGAACGACGAGAGCACACCCAGCTTGGGCGAATGTGTTGTCCTTTGTCGGTTTGGCGTTTATCAGCGCTAGTTTGGGATTGCAGAGTGTGTTGAGCAAGAGGATGAACACAGCTTTCGGAACGACGAGTATGTGGTACTTTGTCTGTCTTATGAATGGTTGACTAACCCCTTTACAGTCGTCCTCACCACTCTCTGGGTGGAATTGATGACTGACCCTGGCCTGTTCAACCTCCGCAAGAAGGTTGTCTCTCTCAGGACCTCCGTCTCATCGCCGCTTCGACGCTGTTCCTTGGCGCTCGGACCATCGAAGAGCAGAAAAGAGCAATGGAGATCTCTCGGTCACTCCCTTTATCATGCTTCCACAGCACCAAAGATCCCACATCATGCCCCTACGATCCTTCCCCTTCCTTCCGCTAGGATGGGGATTCCTGAAGAACTTCCCGCAGCAAGAAGTGTCCAGAACTCTCGAAACTGGATTTCTGGCTGGCTGGCAGCATTGTCGTATGCCATCGCAGCCTCAGAAGGCCTCCCTCCTGCATCCTCGTCACGGCTCCCGGACAACGCTGAGGAAAGGCCAAGGAAGCACTGCCCATCGTGGTTCGACACGATCATGTGCCCACGGCGGTCAATCCTATATTCCTCCCGAGCACCTTTACGCCTTGCTTCACCAGTGGCATTCAAGCTTCGTTCGACTGCGACTTCAACCACGCGCCTCCTGGCTGGCTGCATCGTTGATGTTGTCAAACCACATTCGAAACAACCTGAAATCCACTGGTTTGCCCACCACCAGGACCCAGCTTGGTATCTCTGGGATGAATTGGAGCATCGTCTTGCTCCTACCAAGCCCCGTTTGAAAGCTTTGGCTCCCCCTAACGACATCCCCCATTTGCACCTCTCCCTTCCTGCACCCGAAGTCTCCGGAGCGCCATTCAGTTTCGTGCTGGATTCGCACAGACCATCAATTCTGACGAGTCGGTTCCTCTTTCATGTCCCTTGCGCAAGCCGCAGCTGCGTCTCGCCGAGTCGCTATGCGTCAGAATCTTTCCATTTGGGTCGTGAGGTATCAATTTCTGTTCGACATAATGACGCCCTACTCACGTATATAAGGCATGAGAGGAACCAGAAGATTACATCCGCCACACGCCAGCCTAGCAGCCATCGCTAGTGAAGACAACCGCTCCACTATATGTCTTGTTGTGACTCACTGCAAGGCATGCCACCCGAATTCGCCACCTGCAGTGAACCAAGCCCCACGGAGGATGTACCATCAGTTGCGGCTGCAGGCCTTCAAGGTACGAAGCGTGATATCTTCCGGAGTGAGCTTCTTTGACCCATTGAAAGCTTTCAGGCTTTGCAAGAGAACCCGATTTTTCGTCTTGCAGCTTTTGCTTTGCTGCTAGCAGCCTAGGTGTGAGGGATGACACTCTCCCTACAACCACCCACACCTGGCGCTGCCGAGCGACATACAGCCATGGTTGGCCAACCTCGTGCACCCGTGCCTGTCGTCATACCTTCTCATCGAGCATTGCATGTGCAGATCGAGACCCAGCGCAAGAACTTCGCGTCTTAAGAGGTCAAGCTCAGCAGCTCGCTCGTCAATGCTCGTACTACCGTGATAAACTCATTAATCTCAGGGCTCTCTACACGCACGAGATAGCACTTTCGAAGCATTTGATGGAATCCTTGTCAGCTTGCGAGGACGGAATCGAGCCGCCCATGCACGCAGAAGCAGAAGTGGCGATTCCGACGATACGAATATTGCTGTAATTACGTGATCGTAATCAATACGAGGTGTGCATCTTGCTATACATTCCTTCATTCTCCACTGACTAAATCGTCAGTAGACGGCAAGGCAAACAGCATCATTGTGGCTATGGATTTCGCGTGGTGAAATTGTATATTCTTATTGAGATAATGTAACCTTGAATGTATATTCTTGCGCCCAACTGTGCTGTCGCTGTGAAGGTGAAAGCACACGCGAGATAAGCACTTGATTGATGTTGAAATTCGCAAGTCTTCTGCGATACCATGCTCATACAACAAGTATGCTATCTCTTGGCATCGATGCGCGCAGCCCTAATGTGTGCGAAGGTGAATTTCGAGGCCCGACAGGAGATGCTGAGTATTCTTCGATGGTGTGTAAGGCTCAGTGAGTGCCTCCCCCCTGATAGTTGATCTCTGCCGCTGCCAATTCTTGTCTAATACCTTCAGGCAACCTTGTTTCTATCGATTCACCGCACCTACCCGCGTCAGCTGTTCCGCTATCGAACGGTCCGCTCTCAAACTTGTAGCAATTAATGTTAACTCTTAGACTGCAGCTTCAGAGTTTGACAATGCTCCCGGCTTCCATCGTTGGAGCGAGCTAATTGGATTGGGAGTCTTCTCTACATTCTATAATATTCATCAACGGTCTTGATAAACCCCCTTCTATCCTCTGTTTCTTCAGCCTCCTCCTTGACCTTGCAGGCGCTATTTCGCAACTTCCAGGTGAAGACTGGCTCTAGCGTCTTAAGCAGAGTGAGGTTGTCTTCTCCTCGATACCTTGGAAACTTTGTGACCTTGACCCCTTTATCGAACAGATGACGTATGGTCAGGGTGCACTCCTCATCCAGCCGGCATCGATGAGCCTTGAAAGGCCCAGGAATGTTTGAATCTTCCTGACAGAAGGTACCCTCTGTCAGCATATTTATCCAACCACTCTTGATCCTGCGGTGATAAGGGCTTTGATTTGAGATCCCTATTCACCCATCCCAGTCCCAACTCGGTGAGCGAGCCGTACAAGCTCACAATCCCGAAGTAGGTGACGAAGTTCATCACTGGCATCGAGTGAAAGGCCACAATCGGTACTAGGGCGCACCTAGTACCGGAACCCACGTTAGAGATCGATGTAACTCAGGAATATGTCCCGCTCACCTTGAGGCCGTGACAATCACGTTAATTTCCTTCCCCCTGGCATCACGGAAATACCAAAGCTTCGAGATGCGGAGTTGGCCTTCTTTCTTCGATATCCCCTCGCTCTGGCTCCCGCTCGCTGTCCATGTAGTATCGCCGGCGGTGTACGCATGCTCCTCTGACAAGCCTGTTGCCAAGTCTGATCGCTTGGTGAAGTCGACTTCTTTCCAAAACTGACGCTCTCCTGATTCCAGTAGGAAATCTCTGAAACAGTGACTTGCTTGCTCCTGAAGATAGAAGTCAAGGTCTTTGGGCTCGAAGGAAGGCAAATCGAGCCTTCTTCTCTCCGTCGCAAGGACGCCCGAGCCTGACATGTACCCTCGAAGCCTTTGCAATATCGACATTGTCCGGACAGGTGGAAGATTGAAGTCCTCGAATAGAGCCACAACCTCCGTGTACGCGTCGTTATCTTCCCCTTCATCCCCAGATTCTTCTTCAAGGATCCCCGCAAGATAATCGACACGAGGATTGCGAATGATTGCGTCCTGCAATCTCAAAGCCCGTGAATCCCACTTCTTGCCTGGGCAATAGAAGCCGTCAGTTCGTAGCCCTCCGAAATGGTACCTGACGCACCCTCTGCTTGCCGCCGGAGATCTTTTTGGACATCAAACGTTGAAGAGGCCGTTGGAAGCTCAGTCTCTGCCATCGGGCTGGAATATACTCAGTACGATGCTTCGAATTCTACGACTTATATTTGACTTAAGCCTTCGGAGGCTACCAGAATCTACGGCGCAGCTCAGACCGCTCGTAGTACGTACTGGAGAGTCATGGTGACTCTCCAATCCCGTACGGTCCTCGGAAGTGGGACAACGATATTACACCAGTGTACATATTGTTGCTAGTACATCAGAGGCCAAAGACAATCGCTGTGGCTCTCAGTCACAAGATGAGTACGATTTGTATCCCAACACGACACTCACGCGACCCTGCCGAAAACACGTCTGATCATTGTTAATCCGTATGAAATCGGTGCGGCGCAGCAAGGGATTGAACCACGCAACGCTTCCCGAATGCATCTGATCACTGATGATCCGTTTGAACTCAGTGCGGCGCAGTATGGGATTGACTGAGCATGGCGACGCTTTCTGGGCTTGTCTGATTATTGTTGATTCATTCGAGCTCAGTTCGGCGCAGCATGGCATCGACTGAGCATGGCGATGCTTTCTGGGCTCGCCTGAGTATCGTTGATCCCGTGGAAATCAGCTAGGCGCAGCATGGGATTAGCTGAGCATCACAATACTTTCTGGGTTCCCCTGATTATTGTTGATCATGTGAAAATCGGGGTGGCAGAGTATGGTATTGGCTGACCATTTGTTAACTTCCAGGCCCCCTATCATCATGGTAGGTTATTCCGAGCTCAGTATAACAAAAGTTTGACAAGAACCGGTCATCAACTACCAGCTGATGGCGATCAGATGAAGTCCGAACAGCGGTGTCTGGAATAATCCTTGCCCTCCAAAAGTTCCTGATGTCTGCGCCGCCGCAAAGTACTCCCCGAGGTGACTTTCGACAGCCTCTCGTGTTAAAGCCAACTTTTTTGGAGGATGGTTGTACAGGTCCCAGAAGAATTTTGAGGAAGACGCAAGCGACAAGAGAGAGGTTGGTGCCTCTTTGGCCGCAGCTTCAAGGAGAGCAAGTAGAAGCTCTTTGGGAATGTCGGTGACATTACGCATCTTGGTATGAACAAGCAAGTTGTCTCCTGCTGGTGAAGGTCAGAGATGTCGTTCCAGATTTGTTGTTTCAAAGTTTCATTTGGTTTGTGATGAGATTCCCACGAAGTCTGGCGCCTTTCGCAGTTGCAGTTGAGACACGAGAAGCGAAACGTGATAGGTAGTTGCATGGATCTATTTTTCAAACAGAAAATCAATTTCAAGTGCTTTTTCCCATTCAAGACTGGTATGGTCGGAGGCATTTGGCAGCGCTCCCTCATGAATAAGTTTCATCCCAAACAGGGTATCATTATTCCTATGCGTTGTATTATGCGACTGGCTTGCACTAGCATCCTGCGCTTTGGGCAATCATCGACGATGACAACAACACGAATTACCATTATTTAGATTGACATAGCCTACTAGGCTATTTCTCTCAGCTTGCACATCGCGATTATTCGTTACAGCAGAAAGTTGTGGAAGTGAAAGGCGGTGTCAGTGTCCATGAAACCCATCTTCAAAGAAGCCGAACTATGCAGGTGGTATAATATCATTCCGCTGAGAGAACCAGCTTATTTGACCTCGTTACATTGGTGGCAGACGTAGGAATAGTATGTTGGCGTCTCTAGTCTGCCATGAGGGTCGTCATACTGAGTCCGGGAGCCATCATTCTGTGTTCCTCCCCGACGGCTTCCAAATCTAAAGGACATGGTCATTACGAACTTACGCTCAGAAGAAACGTATGGTCACTCACAGTCCTCAACGCAGGTATGATATAGATCAAGGAATTAGCGCTCGGCCAAGAAACCCAACGTGACTTGGACTGATGGCCGTAGTTGGTCTTGTGGATGACGATACCATCAGGATTGGGTACCGGGATCTCTTGCGATACCACTGTAGGAGCTCGTCAGGGTCATTCGTATTTGCATCTTCTGGCCGCGGGACTCATCCAGCTGCTTATGTCCACATCTTTACATTATCGGCGCCGTCTATTCTTAGAAGGAAGCCTCTAATGGCCCGCGGAAGAAGCTCGACACATGCACATGAGTAACCCGGCCCTCTGATACCAAACTTGGACTCCCAAAACATACGCAATCTTTGCCAATCTCAGGTCATTTTTCTGTGCTGCTGTTACAACCCTTGCTTCGAGAACATTCGCTTTCGCGTCAATAGACTGTTACTGAGAGCCCATCAGCGCCATGCAAGGCCACGGCAACAACGGGAGAATGAAGAAGCCCGAATTACCCATCATCATAGGGGGTGTGTTTCGTGATCGTCTAGATACTGCAAGAGCACTGGGTGTCATGTTCGTCCCGCCATATAAAAGGTACAAAGCGTCATGTCGCGCCCCTCACAATAGTATCATGACTCTCCTCTGGCGTGTTGGGCAGATACTCGCCATCTATTTCCTCACTCGCCTTGTGTGGCTCGCTGTTCGAACCATCCTTCGTAAGGACAACCTCTCTGCCTTGCCCGAGCCTAGTGGCGGGTCTCCATTCATTGGTGGGTTGATCAACGCCCTGCTAGGACTTTAGCTGCAATTGATGAGGTCTTACCACAAGGTCATCTCGGAAAGCTATTTGCCGGCTACCAAGTTGAATACCTGGCAAAACTGGATGCAAGCGGTGAGCTCGAAGTGCACGATGTCTAGGCCTCACTGAAGTGAAGGATTACTAGGTCTTGTTAGCAACATCGGGTCATTACTAGGGGTGATTATCTTCCACCACCGTTGTTGCAAATATAAAGCACTAATCCATCGACTCAGGATCGTGTCTTACTTGTCTCAGACCCCAAAGTATTGCATCATGTTCTTGTCAAGGTTCGTGTCTCTGATGCGCCTCGCTCTGTAAGCATCTGACGAGTGTTTCGAGCAGGACCAAGAAATATTTGAAGAAACACCCGAAGCTTACGCGTAAGCATGGACACCTCCTGCGCTGAAAACGCGATTGATTCTTTCGCAGTGCAAGAAGCATGTTTTTCGGTGAAGGGATTTTATCTACCTTCGGACAGCAGCATCGGAGACAACGCAAGATGCTTAACCCTGTTTTCTCTATCAATCATATGCGCGACATGGGTGAGCTATAAAGTCTCTCTAATTCTTGCCATTAGCTAACACACCGATAGTGCCTACCTTCCATGAACTCTGCGGCAAGGTGAGACTAGATCCCTACCTCAAAGTCTGGTTTTACAACCCGGATCTAGGTATCAGCCTCGCTCGGCCGCATCGCGTCCAAGGGCGAACAGGAGGTATTTAGACCTGTTATTCCCGCCTTGGTTTTTAGTATTTACACAAATTTATTCCAGATTGATATTTTCGAGTGGCTGAGCCGTGGGGCCCTCGAGTTGATAGCACAGAGCGGATTCGGTCACTCCTTTGATTCTCTGAATGAAAACGAAAAGGAGCATCCATACATCACCACTGTGAAGCTTCTGAAGTAAGTGTCTGCTGAAGCAGCCCTCTGAGCATGCGTTGACTCCTCCAACTGCTCAGCCCATTGTTCGCCAAGACCGCCATCCCTCAACTCCTCGTTCTCCCTTTGATTCATAAATGGAACCCCGGAGGGCGCAGGCTACAGCGCTTTGTCATGGATAACTTGACATGGGGCTCAATCCGCGCATTGAAGGATATAGCTGATGTTCTGGATGACACAGCCAAGGACATTTACGAAGCCCGGAAGAGAGCGCTTGAAACAGGAGCACCACTCAAGAATTCAGGAAAAGATATACTTACCATCCTGAGTACGTCCGAGTTTCATTCCTGCCCTTTTGATTGCCCAACCCGACATTCCCAGTGCGCAGCAACGCTGAGAGTACTGATGAGGACAAACTCCCCGATCACGAAATATTGGCTCAAATCTCGTTAGTAGCACCTGATTACCTTGCTGCCTCTCATTAACGAAGAAACAGGACCTTTGTGTTTGCCGGCATGGACACCACATCAAGTGCGCTGTGCCGCTTCCTCTGGCTGCTTGCCAAACATCAAGATGTTCAGGATCGCCTGCGAAAGGAAATACGCGACGCAAAGGAGGAATTCGGTCAGCCGAACTATGACCAGCTAGTAGCCCTACCATACCTCGATGCCGTTTGTAGAGAGACGTTAAGGCTGTTAGTCGTTCCAATTCCCCAGCTTGCGCTTCAGCTCACAGATCGAACGTAGATATCCCCCTGCACCGATCGCGCCGCGAACGTATGTCACATATACTCAACTTCTCTCATGGTCTCCACTCACATTCTCGTTCCAGCGCTTTGAGAGATGCTACGGTCCCTCTCTACAAACCAATTCACGGCAAGGATGGTCAGGAGCTTCACGACCTTGTGATCCCAGAAGGCACAAGGATCATTGTCTCAATTCAGGGTTGTAACCGAGCTCCTGACCTATGGGGCTCGGACACCCTCGAATTTAAACCTGAACGATGGCTCAATGACATGCCCAAGAGCGTCGTTGAAGCCAAAGTCCCCGGTGTCTACTCCCACTTGTAAGCATCTTTGTACTCGCGCTTAGACTTGCAGCCTCATTATTAACCCTGATGGCTGGACAGGATGACTTTCATCGGAGGAGGAAGATCATGCATTGGCTTCAAGTTCTCTCAACTTGAGATGAGTAAGTCACTCGGTATTCTTCTTTTAAAAAATGACTCGTATACTGACGGTGACCGGATAGAAATCATGGCGTTCCACCTCTTGGAAGGCTTGAAGTTTAGCCTCCCAAAGAAGGAGATTGTGTGGAGATCTTTTGGTATCGTCACACCCGCTGTCAATCTGGACAAGCTGAGGCCTGAGCTTCCACTGCTCGTCGAACGTGCCGAGTGATTGCTAAACCCCTCTCTTCCCCTTTCCTTCCTTTCACGACTGTGGTAATATCTCGCCGGAGCTAAAAGCTTCGACGTAAGTATCTCTTTGTTTTATTATTCCATTTCGTCGCCTTATTCCAAAGCTCTTAGACTCTTTATTTATTCACTTCGTATCTAAATGTATCCTTTTACACAGTGTTCTGTGTGACTACGAATCCCCAGGTTATTGTCTTTGAACATGCGAGTCTCCGAGTCGCGATATTTCCATTTTTCTATTTATAGGTACTAGGCGCGTATTTAAGCGCCCGTAGTTTATTCGACTCAATCTCATTTTTACCTCCGCCGTTATTCACAGAAACGCTGGATTTTAGTCAGTGAACCGCCGACGGCGAGTTTCCTTCCCTTCAACTTGTCTAATAGTTTCTACAATCAGGTTCAGCGTCGATCAAGATCTCTTTCTGTACAGCGGGTTGGGTGGGATATCATGGTGTGGCATCTACCTCATACATGTCACAAGTGCGTAAACGGCTTGATGCCGCCAGGTTTTCCAGAAGAAGATAACCTCGTTATATGTACCAGGGCGGCGCGACTTTACTGTGAGAATTTGAGCATGGCCTTTTCCTATGCCGACCAGATAATCGTAATATTATATGCACGTACAAACTTGCTTTCGGGGTTATGCGCCATCCTTTCGAGGCCGTTTTCTTGGCAAATTCACAATTTTTTTGAATAGTGACATTTAGTATCGACAGGGATTCCGTATTTATTTATACAGCAGGCGGCCCCCGTCCATAGGTGGTCTATCCGATTCCAAGCCTGCCTTGACATTGGGCGAAGCGTCTCATATTGTATCGCCCTCAAAATCTCACCGCATTACTCTGATTCAAACCCTCCTCTTCAATGCCACTGTGACATCATTCCACTGATCGAACATCGTAGCAGAGTACAACTGTTCCTCGTCTTACAATCCTTTTCGTCCTCCTGATGTGTAAGGACTCTCGTGATGCTGGCGATCGCCAGTCCAGACTGCCATCGAAAGGCTAGTCAACTGGGGGCATCCCTTCCCAAAGTGCTTTGAAATAGTGAATGTCCTTGACGAGTGGATGGCAAAAGGCCAGCCAGGTTTTGAACAAACCTGACGAGCTCAGCGGTGAAGTGCACACGTCCAGGGATCGCAAGTATGATGGATTAGTGCATTCCAGGGTGTCCCCGACTGAGGAGTGATTGTTTGAGTGCGGGCCTCCTTCGTTCAATCGGGCACCAGTATTCATAAGACCAGGTGCGTCGGTCGATGGGGGTAGATTAGGTGCTTGTGTTGTTGCGTCAAAGCGGAGAGCCAACTCTTCCATTTGTTGTGCAATTTGAACCCCTCGAAATGTCAAAACAGGCAAGATCGGGCGCATGGTATCATCTCGAAGCTGCAGGCGCTGCAAGTCGGGGCAGCCCAACACCAAAGACCGAAGCGCTTCATCTCCTACACCATGCGTCTTGCAAGGCGAGATTGACAACGAGGAAAGTCGATGGAAGGCAGAGAGAACTTGGAGGTCTTGATCATCCACCTCAAACCATGCGTATATGCTGTCGGATATGACCCTTTCCCACCAACTCTGCTCGTCCACATCAAACACAGGCTTCACTTCGTAGATGGAGATGGAGGAGAGCGTGCTATGGGATCCAGTCTGCTGAAGAGGCGAAAGCAAGTCGCGTGGGTAAACACCTCCATCCATCTCGACTTCTACCACCAGGTTTGTGAGACGAGGCATAGAAAGGAGAAACAAAGCTTCGCTGCACGTTTCAGCGGAATTGGTGACGACGGTGAGGTTGGTGAGGCAGGAAGGGTGATGCGGCTGGCGGTGGCGGGGACATTGAAGAAACCTTCACGGGTACTAAGGCCGATCCTAATCTTGAGCGTATGCAAGCGCTGGAGTTGGCCGAGAAAGCTGATGGAGTTCGCGCTCAGGCCGAGGAGTGCAATGTCGAGGGATTGTAGGGTGCACCCCAGAGAAATGAAGAGCTGGTGAAACGTTGGCTTGAAGCCGATCGTACCCGCTGGTCCAGGATTGTTTTCATAGGCATCACATTTGGCATGGTCAGATTGGAGGATGTCGAACGACGTGAGGTTGGGCGCGAGCTCTATCAAGCGGTGAGCAAGAGCCGTCCACTGAGCCCCTTCCGGCTCTGCTTCAAGGCCACTGTCGTTGTATGTGGCGAACACTTCTTGAACAAAGACGGTAACCTTGCGCATCGAGGTTCCAAGTGCCAAGACGGGGTAAAAGACGGCCTCCATGGCATGGTCAGCAAAGGCAGGGACATGAACTTCCTCCGCTCGAGGGAAGAGGAGTTTCGGACGCCCTGGTGCGTGGTTCAAGTATGCCAGCGCCGAGTAGTGGAGCCTGGGGATGAACTCGCAAAAGTAAATCATCTTCACATGCATGCTGTGCATCTGTATACGAGCCGAAAGTTCTCGAGAAATTTGGAATTTCATGCTGTTCCCGTTGTTCAGGAGCTGCCCGTCCGCGAATAGGTTATAATTTGCCTCGAGACATACAGGAATTACTCACTATCAAGTTTCCTCTCTCAGCAACGGTCCCAGTAGGGAACAGATGCACTGTGACCGAAATATCAGGAATCTCCTTCCAGAGTGCTTTAACGGCAGGTCCATGGAAAGTCTTGCAGACATGCACCAGCCGGGCAAGACTGGAACAGCGCACGTTATAACTATGACCTCTCGAGTTCCCTAGCTCTTCGAAGATGAGGCCTAGGACCTCCGGGATTTTCAGGCATTGGTGGGGCAGAGAGAAAACATTGCAGATGCAATTTACGAAATTTGACCTAAAGCGGAACATTGAACCGTCACATGCCAAAACGCGTGGTGGAGTAAATGAATAGGGGCTGAAGAGGTCGGAGTGAAAGGATCCTAGACGCCCACTGCCCCAGCAACAACATCAACCTTCTTCTCCCTCCCCGACCCATCCCCAAGCCCTTTCTTCACATTCTGCGCATAATCAATATTGAACACCTCCACATTACTCCCCACACCCATCGAAGCCTTGTCTCCAAAGAAATATGTGCTGTTGGATTGGCTGGCTGCGATCGCCTTGAGCTGTTCGAGTCTCTTGATCTCAATGAGAGCAGCGAGAGCTCGACGACGGTCTTCCTCTGTCACGGTTTCCGAGTTGGACAACGCGCGAGCTATCTCGTTGACTTGGGTGGCGAGCGCCTGTTGTTTCCTGCACTCCAATGTTAGATTCTTGCTTTAGAAGACGCAAGGATAAGAAGAGACATACCGGGCCTCAGCCTCTCGGAAAACGGTCTTGTAGCTCGCATCCGCCTCGTTCGACTTGGCCTGCAACAACCCCTCACTCTCCAAGATCACCCTCTGCTTCTGACCCTCCGCAACGTTGATCTGAGCCTGCGTATCCAATATTTGCTTTCTCCTGTTTCTCTCCGCTTCCATTTGGAGTTCCAATTGTCGCTGAGATCCTCGTCAATATCGAGGACACGGATGATATGGAACGAACATACCTCGACTTCTCGGTTCGCAGGCTGGAAATTCTGAATCTCAAACCTCGTACGCTCGACACCCCAATTGGCAATCGAATCACCGATAACCTGGTTCATCCGCTTGTTCAGCTCGTTTCGGTCCGCAATGACTTGGTCATACGTGAACGAGCCCAATACAGATCGAACAGCAGACGTTCCCGTGTTCTTCACGTTTTCTCCGACGTCTGACACTGCGAAACATGACTACGGGGACAAGACCACAAATTCAGGATGCTAGCTGGGAGGAGGGAGGGTAGCACGCACCGTGTAGGAGTCCGTCACCCTATAGAACAAGCTCCCCGAGCACGTCACAGGCACATTATCACTTGTATAACCCGGCAAATTCGGGATGTTAATCGACGTTTCACGCATATCGACGTGCATGACCGTATGCACGACTGGAATGGCGATATTCAGCCCTGGAGTAACCTTCACAGGGCTCTTTCCGAACCTACAGGCATACAAAGACCAATGTCAGTATACGAAAAACGAAAAGAGATGAGAAAAACGCACGTCAATCGCCACCCTTCGTGCCCTTGTTCAATCATCGTAATGAAACTCCTCCTCGCTTGCAAATGCCCAGCCTGTTTCTGCACGTCGCCCGTCCGCCGTGGTCGAGTCGTGGATCTGCCACCATGCAACGTCGTTGTTGCAAGCCCTCGCCGCAGAAGAGCAGTTCCGGCAGCTTTAGCAATAGTCGCAGCTGCAGGCGAATGCAGGCTTGTCGATGCGATAGTCGAGAGGCTCAAGTAAAACGAGGAGGATATCATGAGGGAAATCGATCAGCTCAGGCATTGTGACAAGCTCAAGAGCGGGAGGGTGGTAATACTCTGACAAGATGTCGGTTGTCCCTTCGTAATTCCCACGAACAAGGTGTCCTTCAATGCAACTGGTAGCCAAAACACGGCCAAATCACTCGCTGTGTTACACTGAAGATTTGAACAAGCATCTCATGACACCATGAGGACATGCTCAGGTAACGATGAAAAGTCCCGAGGTGGTGGCAACAGCTCTAAAAGAAGATGTATCTTAAGTTCGTTCATGACAGAGAAGTTGTCGAAGTATTATGGGACCTCAGGGCGAAACCTATTCAGTCTGGAGGCAGAAGAAGCTAGGACCTGGGTCGCGTAACGTTGTCCAGTCGTGAGACCTGGTCTGTTAAATCCTGTGGAACATATCATCTTTGTGGGGCGCCAACAGTCTATCACGGCGACTTGGTTGGTAAGGCCGCTGCTGCAGCACGGCACACTCGGATTTCAAATTTAACCTGACAATTTGAGCAAGAAAAAGGAACAATCGCGATTCAGGCCCATGGCCGTCGGTTGGCCATGCTCCGTTTCCTCTTTCTCTGTGTTCTCCCCATCCTCTCGCTCCTGGCGCTATTCACCATCTCCTTTGGCACTACACTCGGCCCTGAGGCGCGTCTTCGTCCAATCAAGATCATGCTCAGTGCCTGTCGTCAAACTGGCGATCGAAGTCTCGTCTCACTGATTCCTCCCTGGATCTCTCCTGTGGTGCGTCGTCCCTGTCCTGATTTCTCGCTGTGGTCTGGAATCTAATACTGTTCTTCACTGTGTCCTGCCTTCTTGCTTCTCCGATCCTAATGATGGTAAAACTCTGTTCCCTGATTCGAGCCCTTGGTCGTCTGAGCAGTGACACTAGTGAATGTGGTGAGTTTAGCAAGGAAAAAGGGCAAGTCATACCTTCAATGGGTCAGGTTGACAGGACCGCTCTTGTATCGACGAGAGCCATCTGAGTGAATAGACGCCCGTCAAGCCTTTCCGGGACGCAGTGAGCCTTGATACGGGACGTGCCAGTCGAGGAATTTGGAAATATCAGGATCTTCTTATATCCTGATCTGTAGAGAATTATTCCTCACAAACTATTTCCTTGTATTGACTACTGTATTGGCTTCTATATCGCCTCTCTGGATGCTGCAGGGCTCATGAGATAGGGGCTGCCTTCCTGGAAGTAGAAGGATGTTTCCACGTCATTGATGGCGAGTTCCAGAGATTCCAGATATTTCAGCCTCCCGCCGGTAACAATAGACTCGGCCCAGGCTCCTCGTCGCACTCAGAATAGTCGGTGGTTAATGTGTACTGAGACAAATGGATGCTTAATGAGACCGAGAAGAGGAGAGGAGGGGGGAAGGGGAGGGGGGTAATTGCCCAGCCGTTACTGTAGCAATTACCATTGCGTTTTCTGTAACGGCGGGTTTCGAGCCTACAGATTCAAGTTGGCCACCGAGATGGTCTTGCGATACCAGCGATCCCGCTCGTCAGACGGGTCTAGTTCTAACTTGAAGCTGCAATGGTCAAGTTCATCGTCCTCCTAAACCTTCGCTCTGTCCAGATACATAGATCGCACAGTATAACTCTGGCTCATCAGCGCAGCTTCGTCAACGTATTGGCTGCCGTTGTATTGGTTCAGCAGGTCATCCGGTGGAGGGTTAACGTCCTGAGCCCGTTCTTTGGGCATCATGCGAACGATGGCGAGCATGGTCTGATGCAGGCCATACATGGAGGAGGGAAAGCTCGTGTTTCTCCAAAATCAATCTGTCCTTTCGTTTCCGCTCCCGCTCCTGTATCTCAGAGCTCTTTGGTAGCTCACTTTCCTGATCTCAATACTGTCCCTGGGCGTTGTTCTCTTCGACAGACCTCAGCTCTCTGATACTGAATCTGGAGCAATCTTGAATGACGATCTTCTCTGCCGCTGAAAAGTAGTCTTGGAGATATAATTCGAACTAGCTCGCGTGTTAAGGAAAGCTTAGTGGAAGGATAGTCGTACAGGTCCCAGAAAAGCTTTGAGGAAGACACAACTGAGAGTTAGGAGTGCAGATGTACTCATCCTAATGTACGTTGGTGTCATCTCAATGCAGAGTAGACGGAAATTTCGAGGCGTTTCTCTGCACTGTTACTATCCATCCGGCTGCAATCTCAACAGGTTCTCACCCACGACCTCTGATTGTATCTTTGCATACTTTTACAGTGTTACACTGTCCCCTGAGCGGTATCAAACTTTGTAAAGGAACCATCTTATGCTCCAGGGACCCGGGTCCAAGGGTCATTCGCATTTGCAACCTCTGGCCGCGGGCCCTCCCACTGCTTATGTCTATCCCTTTAGTACCAGCGCCGTCTATTTTTAGAAGGAAGCCTCTAATGGCCCGCGGAAGACGCTCGACACATACGCATTAAGTAACCCGGCCCTCAGATACCAAACCTGGACTCCCAAGGCATACAGAATCTTGGCCTATCAAAGTTCTTTTTGATGTGCTCGTGTTACAGCTCTTGCTTTGAGAACGTTGGCTTTTGCTTCGATTTGCTGAGGGCTCATCAGCACCGAACACGGCGCGGCAACAACGGAAGAATGAAGAAGCCCGACAGAGACCAACCTTTCACGTTACTCGATGTTAAGAATCGCGAAATCATCATAGGTGGTGTGTTTCGTGATCGTCTAGATACCCGCCATATAAAAGGGATGAGGCGTCATGTCGCTGCCCTCACAGTAGCATCATGACTCTCCTCTGGCATGCTGCGCAGATACTCGCCATCTATGTCTTCACTCACCTTGTGTGGCTTATTGTTCGACCCCTTGTTCGTAAGGACACCCTCTCTGCCTTGCCTGAGCCTAGCGGCGGGTCTCCATTCATCGGTAAGTTGATCAGCACCCCGCTATTAATTTTAGCTTCAATTGCTGATGTCTTACCACTAGGTCACCTCGGAAAGCTATTTGCCGGCTACCAGGTTGAATACCTGGCAAAACTGGATGCAAGTGGTAAGGCTGAAGTGCACAATGTCTAAGCCTCACTGACTTGAAGGATTACCAGGTCTTGTCAGCAACATCGGGTCGTTACTAGGGGTGACCCTCTTTCACCATTGTTGTCGCAAGTAAAAAGGACTAATTCATTGACCCAGGATCGTGTCTTACTCATCTCAGACCCCAAAGTGTTGCACCACGTTCTTGTCAAGGTTCGTGTGTCTGACGCGCTTCACTCTGCAGCCACCTGACGAATGCTCTGAGCAGGACCAAGAAATATTTGAAGAACCACCCGAGGCTTACGCGTAAGTATGGAAACCTCCTGCGCTGCAAACGCACCTGATTCTTGCGCAGCGCACGAACCATGTTTTTCGGTGAAGGGATTTTATCTACCTTCGGACAGCAGCATCGGAGACAACGAAAGATGCTTAACCCTGTTTTCTCTATCAATCATATGCGAGACATGGGTAAGCTATGTTGAAGATGCTCTGTTACTGCCACTGGCTAACATACTTAGTGCCTACGTTCCATGAAATCTGTGGCAAGGTGAGACTAGAACCCTACCTCAAAGTCTGCTTTTACAACCTGGATCTAGGTATCAGCTTCGCTCGGCCGCATCGTATCAGAGGGCCAACAGGAGGTATTTCAATATGTTGAACATTCCCGCCTTGGTTGTTGATATTTACGCACATTGATTGCAGATTGACATTTTCGAGTGGTTGAGCCGTGGGGCACTCGAGTTGATAGCACAGAGCGGATTCGGTCACTCCTTTGATTCTCTGAATGAGAACGAAAAGGAGCATCCCTACATAACCGCTGTGAAGCTTCTAGGGTAAGCGTCGGCTGAAGCAACCTTCCAAGCATGCGCTTACTCCTTCAACTGCTTAGGCCATTGTTCTCCAAGACCGCCATCCCTCAACTCCTTGTTCTCCCTTTCGTTCATAAATGGAACCCTGGAGGGCGCCGGCTACAGCGCTTTGTCATGGATAACTTGACATGGGGGTCAATCCGCGCATTGAAGGATATAGCCGATGTCCTCGATTGCACAGCCAAGGACATTTACGAAGCCCGGAAGAGAGCGCTTGAAACAGGAGCACCACTCAAGAATTCAGGAAAAGACATACTTACCATCCTGAGTACGTCCCAGTTTCATTCTGGCCCTTTTGATTGCCGGACCGACATACGCAGCGCGCAGCAACGCTGAGAGTACTGACGAGGACAAGCTCCCCGACCATGAAATATTGGCTCAAATCTCGTGGGTAGCACCTGCTTTCCTCCCTGCTTCTCATTAACGAAGAGCCAGGACCCTTGTGTTTGCCGGCATGGACACGACATCCAGTGCGCTGTGCCGCTTCCTCTGGCTTCTTGCCAAACATCAAGATGTACAAGATCGCCTGCGAAAGGAAATACGCGACGCAAAGGAGGAGTCCGGCCAGCTGAACTATGACCAGTTAGTGGGCCTACCATACCTCGATGCGGTTTGCAGAGAGACGTTACGGCTGTTAGTTTTTCCAATCCCTCAGCTTGTGCTTCAGCTCACAGATCGAACGTAGATATCCCTGGCCCAATTGCATCGCGGACGTATGTCACGTATTCTCAGCTTCTCTCACAGTCTCAACTCAGATCCTCGTTCTAGCGCATTGAAAGATGCTAGGGTTCCTCTCTACAAGCCAATTCACGGCAAGCATGGTCAGGAGCTTCACGAACTTGTGATTCCAGCAGGCACCAAGGTCATTATTTCAATTCAGGGGTGTAACCGAGCTCCTGACCTATGGGGTTCGGACACCCTTGAATTCAAACCTGAACGATGGCTCAACGACATGCCCAAGAACCTCGTTGAAGCCAAGGTCCCCGGTGTTTACTCCCACTTGTAAGCCTCTTTGTTCTCGCGCTTAGACGTGCTGTCTCATTATTACCCTGGACAGGATGACTTTCATCGGAGGAGGAAGATCGTGCATTGGCTTCAAGTTCTCTCAACTTGAGATGAGTAAGTCTCTCGATATTCCTTTTAAAATATGACTCTCATACTGATGATCACCTTGTAGAGATCATGGCGTTCCACCTCTTGGAAGGGTTGAAATTTAGCCTCCCGAAAAAGGAGATTGGGTGGAGATCTTTTGGTATCGTCACACCCGCTGTTGATCTGGACAAACTAAGGCCTGAGCTCCCCCTGCTCGTCGAACGTGCTGGGTGATTGCGAGTGGCTACTTCTGGCTTCCCGGGTTTCATCCGTATCAGGTATCAGCGGCCTTTCCACGCTTTTCCTCATTTCCATTCGACCTTTCGGCCCGTTGTCCCTGCTTCTTGTCATAATCCCTACATATAATCCGCAATAGAAGCAAGTGCATCTCTCATCCGACAGTGTAACGCCTGTCACCCTGCGCAAAATAGCGTCAATGCTGGAAGCTGGGGGACGCTTTGGTATCACCCCGGTCGTCCAAATCAGATGGGTCCATTTCTTCCCTGTTTTCTTCCGTTTAGGATTGTTTCGTCGTAAGTATCGCTTTATTTTATTGTTTTATTTCGTCGTCTTCGCCTCTCATCTATTGTCCGTCCATCTGCAGCTTTATTCCAAAGCTCTTATACCCTTTATTTCCTGCCTTCGTATCTACGGGTACCCTTTCCACATTGGTCTGTACGGCTACGAGTTTCCAGGTTATTATCTTCGTACATGATGCGACTCTGCGAGTCGGGATATTTCCATTGTTCTATTTTTAAGTGCCAAGCAGGTCTTTACATAAAGATGAGGCCCAGAACTTCCGGGATTTTCAGACATTGGTGCATATTCGAATCGAACAATGGAAGACATGTGGTGGGACAGAGGAATGCGAGAGACTTGAAGAAGCTTACGAAATTTGATCCGAAACGATCACATGCACAACGCGTCGCGTAGCGGAATCATATGGGATAATAGGGGTTGCACGGACGAACTGTAAACTCTGAATCTCAAACCTTATACATTCGACACACCAATTAGGCATCGAGTCCCCAATAACCTGGTTCATACACTTGTTTAGCTCATTTCGACCCGCAATGACTTGTGGAGCGGCGGTTGTTCTCCCACCTCGCGTTCTTGAGGTCTTCAAAAATGGGCCGGGACAGCATATTCGAGTCGAGCAAGGGAGATGCAGCTTGAGGCGGATGAATGTAAGGGGGGAGAGAAGAACTTGAAGGAAATATTTGCAATTTATGAAAGATGAGAGATTTTGATTCGGAGTGCCATGCACCGATGATGTAAGATATGGCACTTCCCTAAGACCTCAGATCACGCGAGACATCAGTGTAACCCAGTTATATTGGGGGAACAATGGATATCTACGAGTGAACAAGGTGCAATAAGGGTAGTGTCAGGGATGATCTACAAGGAAGGTGACGGCGTGCCAGCTAGGCGCGTCGGCAGCCTTGCAATAAAACAGAGCCAAACAGCCCCTATAGGGGGGTCCAGAAGTCCGGGCTCAAATCCATCCCTTACAGATGAGGATGGAGATTAACGGGAAGGCATCATTCTAGCCTCTAAACGCCCACTGCCCCAGCAGCAACATCAACCTTCTTCTCCTTCTCCTTCCCATCCCCAAGCCCCTTCTTCACATTCTGGGCATAATCGACATTGAAGGCTTCGACGCTACTCCCCACACCCATTGAAGCCTTGTCTCCAAAGAAATACGTGCTGTTCGATTGGCTAGCTGCAATAGCCTTGAGCTGCTCGAGTCTCTTGATCTCAATGAGAGCAGCAAGGGCTCGACGACGGTCTTCCTCCGTCACGGTTTCCGCGTTGGACAACGCGCGAGCTATCTCGCTGACTTGGGTGGCGAGTGCAGAGGCTTCCATGAGCGCCTGTTGTTTCCTATACACCAAGCATTAGGGTGATGGTTATGAACCCCAAGGATAAGAAGAGACTTACCGAGCCTCAGCCTCTCGGAAGACAGTCTTGTAGCTCGCATCCGCCTCGTTCGACTTGGCCTGCAACAACCCCTCACTCTCCAAGATCACCCTCTGCTTCTGACCTTCCGCAACGTTAATCTGAGCCTGCGTATCGAGAATCTGCTTTCTCCTATTCCTCTCCGCTTCCATTTGAAGTTCTAATTGTCGCTAAAATCCTCATCAGTATGCAGAACATGGATGGTGGGGAAGAAACGTACCTCGACTTCTCGATTCGCAGGCTGGAAATTCTGGATCTCAAACCTTGTACATTCGACACCCCAATTGGCGATCGAATCACCAATAACCTGGTTCATCCGCTTGTTCAACTCGTTTCGGTCCGCGATGACCTGGTCATACGTGAACGAGCCCAATACAGATCGAACGGCAGAGGTTCCGGTGTTCTTCACGTTCTCCCCTACATCCGACACTGCGAAACATGACTATGGAGACGAAATCACAAAGTCAGAATGCTAGCTGGGAGGATGAAAGAGGGTAGCACGCACCTTGTAGGAGTCTGTTACCCTGTAGAATAAACTCCCCGAACATGTCACAGGGACATTATCACTCGTATACCCCGGCAGATTCGGGATGTTAATCGAGGTTTCACGCATATCGACGTGCATGACCGTATGTACCACCGGGATCGCAATGTTCAGCCCTGGCGTCACCTTGACTGGGTCCTTTCCGAACCTACACCGTCCTTTAGTACAACGCGGTGCAGTAAGAAAAGAATGGAATGGGTACGCACGTCAATCGCCACCCTTCGTTTCCTTGTTGAATCATCGTGATGAAATTCCTCCTCGCTTGCAGCTGCCCAGCAGCTACACCAGCCTGCTTCTGCACGTCGGCCGTCCGCGGTGGTCGAGTCGTGGATCTGCCGCCATGCAACGTTGTCGTTGCAAGCCCTCGCCGCAGAGTAGCAGTTCCAGCAGCTTTCAAAATAGTAGCAGTTGCAGGTGAATGCAGGCTTGTCGATGCGATAGTCGAGAGGCTCATTCTGGTTGCCGAAAGAAGAACGATATATGATGAGAGTTGGCGAATGTTCAGACCCCGTCGAGCTGTCTGCTTCTTATATGAGCCCCTCGAAGCTTTGTGGGTACACCAGTGGCCGAGTCAGCCGTACAGAAACTTCGACAGGCAATGAGTCCATTGTTTAGCGCCCAGTTGAGTGAGGAAATGAAAGCAAGCCGAATGGACGCGCAGCTGATCCTGAGACGGAGCTTGAAATTCGACACAGCCATGATGATGTTGGCGTTCGGCAGGGTGCACTTCCTCCTTGCATTGCCTTGAAGCTGCCTTGCGGTCTTAGAATATCTCGTGCTCCTTGCACGCGCACCACTTATCGTCTTAATACTTAGAGATAAGACCCAAAAGCAGTCAGATTCATATTCCAGTTCGCCAGCTAGCCAAAGGTATCCCAAGCTCAGTCCTTACTCAGATGAATTTTCTCACTTTTCCTCGGCTAGTTCGCCGTGAACAATGGCACCGCACCTCCCCAATGAGCTTTTCCGTGAAATCGTAGACCATCTCTCAAAGTACGCAGACATAAGCACCCTCCAGGCTGCCTCACTGGCAAATTCGGTGTTTCGAGTACCCTGCCAAACAAAGCTCTTCTCAATAATTACCGTTAACAAGAAGCATGACGGCGACGATGACCACCACCTAACTGGCCTCAAATCCTTCGCCGAAGCAGCGCTCTGTTATCCCACGTCAGAGAAGTCTATGTACAATATGCGGACAGCCAACCAATGTTTGTATTGTCGCCTCCGGATACAAACATGGTCGACCTCATCCACCTACTTGCGACTGCACCACTCATCCAAACGGTCAGCTACTGTGGATGGAATGGAAAAAACGACCCTTGTATTTCATCAAGCCATCATGGCCCTCATTCGCTCGCCCCGCCTGGCTTCTCTCACTCTAGTCACTGCTCCTCATCAGCTTGCTAGCGTTGCCGAGAGCACGTTTCTCCAGCATCTGACTCTCGCGGACAATCGGGCTCTCCCTGCCCCTAACAGTCAAATGATCAAAACAATGGCTCGTAAGATACATGTAACTTCACTTTTTGTCGAACCAGAGGCGCCGACGATTACTTTTCTTACCGAACCAAGCTCTTTTGACATGAGCACCGTCGAGGAGCTCTGGCTGTACCACAGCACCTCCAGGGCGGATTGGCTTTTACTCATGCCATGTGCAACATCCCTGCGAAGATTGCTTCTCGATGTGGATGGTGAGCTTCGTCATATATACTCCGCTGGGTAACTGTTCTGAACGCAAGTGCAGCGATAGCTCCGTGGAGGTTTACACCTACCCTCCCAAACTCTTTATCGTCACTTTCAAATCTAGAAGATCTGGTCATAGACTGGTCGGTGGACAACAGGCCATATGGCATTAACCAGCATGCTGCCTTGGCCTTTTTCCTAAAAGCTCTCCCTTCCCCCAGCTCAATCTCATTTATGATGCTTGGATACATCTTCCCATTCACGGATCCGGGTCAAGGGCAGGACATCATGATGGATTCTTGGGATGAAGCCGATGCAGTCCTCTGCGATCGCACAAGGTTTCCCGAGGTGGAACAACTGATATTCGAGGTTCACTTTTCAGAACCTCCAGACACGCCTAGTACAGGAGAGGGGTACGAAGAAATTGTCGAAGAGCGCTTCTGGCGCAAAACTCGGAGCGCAGGAGTCCCAATCAAAATCTCAGATGTGGTATTTAACCGTTGATCAGTCATAGCGGATACCATTTCATTGACGGCTACTAAACTACTTGCATATCGGTAGAACCAGTCTTGAATCGCTCCCCTAATGATATCTATTTACTGTCGGAGCCGGTCAGGCCGAGCAGCCTGAGGCAACGGTGCTCTCGCACAGAACTTTCCAAAGCCTCATAGGCCTATCGATATGCAAGTAGCTGGAATACTATTCACTTGACAGGCAATGCGAACCCTACATAACCAGAGTGTGTCGAATTCGGCGGTCTCATCTCAGCGCCAGTGACCCGGCTGAGTTTCCAAGTGCATGTCGCTCGTACCCCGTGGCTGCTTCGTAGACTTTCTGCGCAACGCCATCGTCGCAAGTCCAAGTTGCAGGACCATGGTTCCAGCAGCTTTCGCAGTGGTCGCGGTTGCAGACGAAGGAAGGGTTGGCACAGAAAAGGTCGAGAGGCTTATTGCTTTTGGCTGAAATAGGAAGGATACCTGATTGCATCGAGAAAAGGTCGACAGGCTGGCATTCCATTGTTTAGCGCCCAGTTGAGTAGGCGAGGCCGAGCGGAGGGGAGATTCAAATCCGACACAGCCACGCGTCGGCATTCGGCAGACGAGTCGTGTCCTTCTCCATTCCTCCTTCGGAGTACTTCCATTCCCTCAAGGACCCTGCACACTAGGTTACCGTTCACCATACTGAAAGAGAATCTCGAAAACGCAACATGAAATGACATTGAAAAAGTAGAAGAGTAGGAAACAAAAACGCTAGTGATACATGACGGTCATTGCAGACGTATCAAGAACTAGTATGGTACATTGAGCTTGAATCCAAGGTCGTTATAGCTATAGCGTTGGAGAATGAGAAAGACGTGTACGAGGACATGAATGGGAACATCAAGTCGTAAGACACCTAGTTGTACAAGGAAGAAAAGGGTAAGATGGAAAGGGAAAGAAGTCGTGGATCCGAGAGACAAGGAGCTCTCTACCTGGCACAGGCAAGAGGCTGGCCCTGGATGAGACGAACAGGGTCGGGATAGAACCAAAACGACATGGCGATGAGGATATAAACCGAAATCAACGCAAGCCCATTCATCCAGTGAGATTTACCATCCTCAATGATAAATTTGACGACAAGGACGGAGAAGAACAGCAGCTACAAAACACCATCAGCACTTCATCCTCACCACCAACACGAACGGGAAAGACATACCGTAGTCTCAAGAGGATCAAACAACAAAAGCAAAGGCTTGCCCATACCCCACGCAACAAGCACCAAAAGCGGGATAACCAACAACGCAATCTGAATACAACTCCCCACCGCAACACTCATCGCCAAGTCGAATTTACCCTTGCGAGCAACAATAACCGCCGTAGCGTGCTCTGCGGCATTACTGATCACAGGTATAATGATGAGAGTGATCCATTCTTTAGAGATTCCAGGATGGTCGTGGACGAGACCTTCGAGAGAGTCGACCAGGTTCTCGGCGGTCACGTAGGCGAGGGCGGTGACGGCCGTGACCAAAAGAAGAGCCGCAGGGATGTTGAGCTTGAGCGTCTCCACATGCGTGGACTGCAAAGAGGTGACGGAGGAGGCGGCAGAAGCGAGCGTCGATGTAGGGCCCACGCGAACTGTATCGGATTTGGTAGAGATCCTGCTGAGGTTGGTGCTGAGGTTGGTGCTCGAGCGAGGGCTCCTGGCGGATTCAGCATAGGTCGACTGGTTCGTGTCCAAGAACAGATGATTGTGGGAGTAGAATTGGAAGACGAGGTAGGCGACATAGCTAAGAAGGGGGGAAGCATCAGTCACGGGGACGTTCATGTGAGCAGATGACCTAGACCACGTACATGAGGATGAGGACGATCGCGCTTCCGCGGCTTAATTGAAGCATGATATCAATCTCTGTTCCCGGAGCAAGCTTATCTTCGAGATAAATATGCTATCAAATAGGCAAGTTAACAAATTGGGCCACCTGAAGATGCGTGGGAGAACTTACGAAGGCGACAGGAATGATAAGCGAGATTACAGAGAGGATGAGGAGAGACGAGTTGAGCTGTGCGACCATGGGCTGGAATTCTTGATGGGGGAACTTGAATCCACCCACTGTGCGACACACGTTCGTTAGATTTTGGCCGACGGCACGGGAAAGAAGCGCTTACCAATAAAAGCGCAACCGAGTACGAGGAGCAAGTTACTCAACAAGCCACCCAAAAGCGAACTCTGGACAAGCTCAAGCTCGCACTAAATCAACCGTCAGTTAAAGCTGGTCACTCCAATTGATATCACACACCTGTTTGAGGGCAATGCCCGCGATGATCATTTCGACTACATTTCCGAGGGTCGCGTTGAGCAGACCGCCAACGCTCTGGGAAGTACGGAGCGCAATCTGCTCCGTGCCCAACCCAAGCAAGGCGGCGAGAGGAATGATGGCCAAGCACGAAAAGACAAAGGTGATGGTCGGGCTCTGGTGAGTCCAATGAAGAGCCCAAGAGACAGGGATGGCCAAGAGCAAGACATTCAAGGGTGAATATCTGACTGTCGCCTTGAGAGACTGCAAGTAGGTGGGACGAGGACCAATGTCGTGGGCCGGCGTGAAGAGCCGCCTGAGCTTGGATGTCTCCGACAGTCTCACCGACTTTGGGAAACGCCGCCCGGCCTGTTTCTCGACGTCGACTGTGGCAACTGTAGCGGCTGTAGCAGCAGTATCGATACGCTCGAGTTTCTCATTGTTGTTGTCTGCGAGATAAAGGGTATCGCGTTCCTTGACGGGAGGGAATCGTCCAGCAGTGCCAGACGACGTGGAGCTGTTTATTTGAGATAACCGACTGGGAGGTGGCCCACTACTAGGGGGTTCGTCGTCGTCGTCTGCAATGGCTGGAAGGGAGACACGGGCGTTGGACAGAGCATTGGGAGAGGAAGAGAGCGAAGTGTCGACCATTCAGTTGGGGGAGTGGATGAAACAAGTAATCAAGAAAGCCCATGGCATCTCTCATGCTCGCCCTTTATATCCGTGTCTTGGGCATTCCCCATTAAGATCGGCTTGGCATCAGCACAGCCACCGCTCCAGATTCGCAGTGCCTTTTCGGGGTTCGGCACACGACTGCTTACCCAAATGACATGAAAGACGATGGGCATGACGAAAATTCAGAATGCAGTCCTTGGAGGAGTGGAGGACGCGGGTGTATGAGGCCTGAGGCCTTGTAAAAGGAAGAAATGCTCTCAGGAGCAACTCCAAGGTGGTCGCTCACATGAGGTTCAAGAATAGCACAGTAGATTGTGCGGTGACGCCAATGAATTGCGTGTTCCAGATGACTGTATGGAAGATGTGAGACCCCTTATGGTGAAACGGCAGAAGGTCCATTCAAGGGCTTCTCAAACTGCCGTAGGCTCACACACACGATTGGCCTTATCGCGGGACCAGCACAGTGAAGGGATCGTCGTTAGCTGGATATCACCAGTATCACAGGGAAAGGATCATCCCTTAGGCAGTATCATCGCGGCAGCGGCAGCTACCAGACCCGCCACAACTCCTAACCGACACGCGCAGCAACTGCTAATTGGCGCGTGCTAGCCCCTATCCTCCCAACAGGAATTCGCCGACCAAACTGCGAAGGGACCTCCCGTTCTCAGGACCCTCTGGTCAGGTGAACGCTCTGGACCACAGAGACCCCTCCATCGAACATTTCGTTGGGGGGAAGCATGGTCCGGGCTCAAATGATGCAAAGACCCAATGACGAACTGGAATTCCCACCCCTGCATTAGGCGCCCATGAGGTCAATTACAACTCGGTTGCCGCAAAAGACTGCGTGCAGGGTAACGTTCACTCGTGCTAGCCACGCGGCCCCTACAGTGAAAGAGTTAGCGAGACTCCAAATTGAATCCAAACCCACCTGACGAGCAAGGAACTTGAAGCGACTGTATCTTCACGTTATCTACAACCAACCATATCTGTACTTGGCGTGGGCACGTCTTTCTACTGAGCGAGATATAAACTTTTCGCAAGCCCAGGCCAATTCAAAGCTAATTCTAGCCCTACGCCGAGATTCGAGGAGTACTCGACCTCACACAGATTTGGCAAGTGTACCCTCGATCGCCCCCTACAAAGGCCACATGTTCTCGGCGAACAATCGACGCGCCAGTTTGCAAGCCTGCTATGGGTTCGTTGTGCATATTAGGAAATTGGAAGGAACCAAAAGCATCCATCAGGTTTACTTATCTGTTTGGTACACCGCTCCATTGACCAAAATAAACCATAGCCTGCCTCGCAAACGGCCAAGTCTGATGATCAAATTCAGTTCTAACCCTCCAATTCAAGTCCATGAAATAGTCGATCAGACGGGAGAGCGCTTCCTCGCCCATTCCGCAAAACTTCGCCCACAGGTTATCGGAGAGTGGTCAACGCGCCAATACGGCAGCTTGCGATGGGGGAGTCGAGTGTCGATCGATATCAGTGGCAGCTCCCTGAAATCGCAGGTTGGGTAAAAAGGCAGCTATGCATCCTAAGTGCATGTGTGAATCATTAAACCACGCCACGAAAGGCCTCTACTCACCTTCAAGCCCAAAACCTAATTCAACGCTCTAGAGAATATAGCGAACTTGAAACGGTCTAGGAGAGCGTGAGGCAAAAAGAAGAAGCTGGCCCAACATTGTTCGGATTTATCTTGTCTTATCACCAGCGCTTACACCCTTCAGAGATTGCCAAGCTGAGCCGTTGTCCAATTATCCCTCTAGCAAAGAAAAATACATCCCAAGCTAGGCTTCACCCTGAAAACTCCATGCCACTGATTTAATTTGTCAAGACAGACCTGATGCAGGAGAGACGGCGAGACGACAATGAACACCAGCCACACCGTAAGCACTTTCCAATTCTCTATCCCAAATCCAGAAGTATTAGACGCAAAAAGGATATATTAGTATGAATGGAATCCACGCCAAATGTCGTTCCATCTTTTCAGGGATGAATAGGTGGACGGCTCCCGCCTCGCAATCCGAGTGAGGATTCGGAATATTCTCCAGTTTTCGTCAAATCATCTAAAAGCTAATCATAAGCATCGCAAATGCTGAAGATTGATGAGCAACCTCTTACCATCGAATACTTCATTAGCAACCGTGACTGAACGTCCTAGGACTAGTCCGTTGGGCCTACTTCTTCGCATTCAAAAGCTTCGGTACATCGTTCCACTGATCAAGATACGGCATGGATGGCTTTGCCGAGTTCCAACCCATGTCGAAACTGACTGTGATCTTCCATCGCAAATAGGCGAAGTATTCGACCTCCCGTAAGGCTGGCAAGTGAACGCTTGCCCATTCTGTGAACAGTCGACCACTGGTTATGGGAGAGCAACCAACGTCCCAGTACGAGAGCTTTTGGTGGGATGAGAGGTCTGCCGAAGGGGCGACCTCCCTGAAATCGCATTCCAGGGTAAGACGACTGAGCCGGGGACATTGTTTGATTGCCTTGTGGACCCCATCTAACGAGAGTTTGAGCCCGTCACGAACGAGCACTTGGGTCCTCTTGCTGGATAATGAGAATTCTTCTAGGTGCTTCCAGGAGGAAAGGGTTGCAACGAGTCCATCGTCTGAGAGAGAGTGGATGCAAGGGAGGATTCTGACATGTGTCATATTCGAAAAGGCTCCAAGCGGGGAAAGTGCTGTGTCTGTGATTTTGAATTGAAAATTCCCATTTGTTGAAGGACCATACTGGTCGTGCCTCTGGATGGTAAGCTTGGAGAGAGCGACCGTTGACGTCCATTGACCAAGCGCGCCAATGAGTCGAGCTGGATCCACCTCGCCACGAATAGACGAGCCCAGATTCACATTGAGTGTAAGCTCTCCGAGCCGTTTTGCGCAAATACTGCTGAGGAAGCTGATGCCTGAGGGTATCGACATTGCTGTCAGTCGGAGGTTGAGCAGGCTTGGCATGAAAAGTCGAGACGCAGGGGAGGTGTTGGACGCGCCGAAGGTTTCGTCGTCCACTGAGATATGCAAATTAGCCAGGTTGCTGAGGGATTGAAACGCAGCCACAGTTGTGCGAGGCAGTTGGAACGGAGAAACGTCGAGATCCGTGATTGAGTCTGAAAGCGCATTGAGCAAACGAGTGATATTTGGGGTCGAGAGCAGCCGGGTTGACCTGTCGTAGGAGTTGCTGTGTAGGCCCAACATTTGCAGTCGGCCGGCAAACGGAAGAAGCCTGTTGGCCAACGCCTCCCACTGTCCTTGATCGGACGTGGCAGCCCATTGGCCAGTAGCCTCCAGCCAGTGCATCTGGACATCGCTGTAGACGTTTACTTCGACGAGCGAAGAAGAGCCTAGAACAATGGCTGGATAAAACATTGTCTCCTTCTCCTCATCCGCAAAGTAAGGTAAATTGACGCGCTCCAGGTTGCGAAAGATGGGGGTGGGTATGAGGGAAGACACGTTAAGGGCGAGGAGCACGCTGGGATGGAGCCTACGAGTTTCGAACTCGCTATAATGATTGATGTATTTTACGAATGTGGCGTAAAATTCAAGACGTTTTGCGAAGCCGTTGTCAAGTGCTGCTACCAAGTGCTATGAGTGAAAAAATGGCTTGGTCAGGGCCGCCAGTCCCACAAATTCAAAGCAAAAGGCGACTCACAACAACGCCGTCTTCCACCACGAAGATCGACTCATCCATGAGATAGGATATAACGGAGAGCCCCGGTAGATTCCTCCACAAGGCCTTTACAGCTGGGATATGAAAAGTCTTGCACGTAGCGGCGAGTGCTCCCAGGGGTGCAGCTTGGGATGGTTTCCACTCGCTGTCGCCCAACGCATCAGGTGCAAGGGTGTCGAATTCGTCGAAGACATTCAGGAGTATCTCTGGTATAGATAGGCACCTATGCATCGATTTTTATGTGGGCAACTCGGTCGAAGGCTCGAAGTAAGTGCAAAGAAGACAAGTGATGCCGACCGCGGCACTCCAATAATTCATTTGACCTATCTTATCTTATCTTATCTGCCCACCTCAAGATCTTTCGCTGGACGATCTCATGAGATATTCGGCGCCATAAAAAGTCCAAGCACAACGGCCAAAGGCACACGAGCAAGATAGTGAGTAAAACCCTGTCCTTCTATTGCATCTACTTTCTCGCTTTCAACAGCTTCCGCACATCATTCCATTGCTCGAGGTTGGATTGCCTCGGCTGTTCCAGTGGCCAAGGGGGATCAGTCCAGCGTTGGCAAGATAAAGAACACAGGGAGAGTGTCGGGTTGATCTTTTTCATATTCCGAAAGATGGTGAGAGTTTACCATCCATGTTTTAAAATTAAAGGTTGATTTCGTTATGAGCGTTCCAGCTGTCTTGCGTCAGCCCGACTGAGAAACAGCTTTACCGACCAATTTTAACAGCATGACCGTGACATTGACAACGCATCGTTCACCGAAAGATTCAACCCAACAAGGCGGCTGAGATATGCAAAAGTAAGGGCTCTAACAAGGATGGAGTGAACTACGATGTACTATTGCAAAGTCCAACAGGTTCATGTAGTAGCATTCAAAAGCTTTGGTACGTCGCTCCATTGATCAAAGTAGACCATAGCCTGCCTCGCATGTGGCCAAGTTCCATCGAAATTGGCTCTTACCCAGTATTCCAAGTCGACGAAGTAGTCAATCTGGCGTAATTTGGGGAAGTGCTTCCTCGCCCATTCCGAGAAGCCTCGACCGCACGTTATGGGAGAACAGCCGACGTTCCAATGCGACAGTGCGGGATGAGGTTCAATTCCGATCGAAGGCGGCGGGAGCTCCCGAAAGTCGCATTCGAGCTCGAGAAGGGTGAGCTGGGAACAGTGCTGGAGAGCCTTGTGAACCCCAGCGAGGGAAAGATTGAGCTCTTCCTGCACCTCTTGGTTATCTCCACTGCTACGTCCGCGCAATATGAATTGCCGAAGGTTCTTCCAGGATGAAAAGGCAGCTAGTAGCCCATCGTCGGATAGATGGTGAATAGAAGGGATGATGCACAAGTCGATGAGGTTTTGGAATATGGTGACGGGACGAAGAGCAGCGTCTGTGATTATGAACCGGGAGCGGATGTCGTTGCTATCAATCTTGATGAGTGAGAGCGTCTGAGTGGAGGTCCATTGACCAAGCAGATCCAACAATAATGACAAGTCAATCTGGTCCACGTCATTCTCTTCGATGAAGGCGCCTACCGACTCGGACACAATCTTATCTCATCTACGTGACGTGCACCAGCAAGAAACGAGCGAACCCTCCAATCATCTATTACTTCTACGTTCTCGATTTCAGTAGTTTAGGTACATCGGTCCACTGGTCGAGATAAACCATAGACTGCCTTGTCGACGCCCAACTCGCGTCGAAATCGGTCTCGATCCTCTTTCGCAACTTCGTAAAGAACTCGACCCTGCGTAATTCCGGCAAGTGTACCCTCGCCCATTCCGAAAAGCTTCGACCACAAGTTATGGGGGAGCAATCGACGCGCCAGTAGAGCAGCCCTCGATGGGGCTGGATCTCTAGGGAGGGAGGGATCTCCCTAAAATCGCACGTTAGCGCAAGATGCGCAAGCTGAGGACAGTGCTCGATGGCCCGCTGAACGCCAGCCAAGGAAATTTTCGGCTCTTCCTGGACCATACAGTCGTCGTCGCCACGGACTGAAAAGAGCTGGAGGTGTTTCAAATCGGCGAAAGCCGCGATTAGGCCTTTGTCGGACAGCTGGTGAATGCATGGGAAGGCGTTGAACTTCTTGAGGTTTGGGAATAATGCGAGTGATTGAAGGGTCGCGTCGGAGATTGTCAGGTGCGAATTCATGTTGCTTAGAGCCCCCCGCGAGGATGAAAGGATGTTGATCTCCGCAAGAGTTTTGTTGGGGGACCATAGGCCCAGGGCTTCTAACAGAGGGGAAAGGTCAACCCTCGGGCCAACCGTCCAGAAGCCGATTCTGATGTCAACTACTTCAAGCTGCCCTGCTTTGATGTTCAAGAAGAAGAAGCCTCCCGCTGTTATGGACATCGGCGTTACCCGGAGCACGCGCAGGGCGGGGAAGACAAGAGGAGCATCAGCCAATGGTACCGATGTGCTAAACTGCTGGTTGTCCACCGAGATGTCTAGTTCCTCGAGGCGAGGAAGAGAAGAGATGGCAGCAACAGCTTCATAGGGCAGCTCAAGACTGGCGACGTCTAGAACAACCATTGAACTCGAGAACGCACTGCACAGCCGTGTGAGTGGTGGGGCGGCCAGCCTTCCCGGAGACTCGATGCGGAGGATTGTGAGGGAGAATTTCTGAAGTTGTTGGGTGAAAGGGAGAAGTCGATTGGTGAATGCTTCCCACTGAGTGTTGTCCGATGTGGTGGTGAGATGGCCAGAGTCATCCAACCGCATCTGGTCGTCAGTGAAGACAGTGACCTGGGTTAACTTGGAGGAGCCTAATACAACGGCTGGGTAGAGCAAGGCTTCCATGGGGTCTTCCGCATAGCAATTCAGCTCGACCCGCTTCAGGTTGGGAAATAGGGGTTTTGGTATTGCGGGGGATGAGTTAAGAACCAGAAGGGCGCTCGGATGAAATACGGTGTTTTGGTATCCATTGAATACGTTGATCGTCTTGACTAGTGGGGCATAGAGCTCAAGCCGTTCGATGAATTTCCCCGCGAGGGCTTTCACCTTTAAACGCTAGATTTAGAGAGGGTCAATACGGGCAATGCCGGGTCACAAAGGGCAACACTCACAATGTCAAAGTCACCCTCGATTACATACATGGACTCTTCCATCAAATAGCTTATTGGATAAAGACCTGGTAAGTCCCTCCATACAATCTTTATGGCTGGATCGTTGAAAGTTTTGCATGTCCTCGCGAGTGCTGTCAGCGTATGGGTGCGGGCTGGGCTCCAGTCTGAATCGCTATCGAATGACTTGGCTGAGGTGTGATGCAGGATCTCGAAGATATTGAACAGGATCTCCTGGATGTAGAGGCACCTATGCATCCTGGGTGCACAGGTGTAAGTCGTTGGCTGAGAATAATGGAGAACACGGAAAAGAACGCTGCCAAGCCCTGTCCGATAGTTATCTTATCTTATCGCTCATGATGCATGAACAGTAAACTGATAACGGTACCGCTCTAGGCTCATAAGGTAGCAAAATCTGTGATCGTTGCTACTAGATATTCCTGCTGATCCTAAGCACAAATGTCGACGATCAACTGGCCTCGTATTATCCAGCCGCCTATCGCTCGACTTCTTCGAATTCAAAATCTTTGGAACATCGTTCCACTGGTCGAGGTAAATCAGCGACCGTCTTTCAGTCTTCCAAGCTTCGTTGAGATCGCGGTTGACCAAGTCTTGTAGAATCGTGAAATTCCCGACATAGCGCATAGCTGGAAAGCATGCCTTTGCCCACGCTGCGAAGGCATGTCCATTGGTCATTGGAGAACATTCGACGTGCCAATGGCGCAGCTGGTGAGGGACCACCGGGTCCTCCAGAAGGGGTATTTTCCGACAGTCGCATTCAAGCCCGAGTGAGGTCAAGGAGGGAAAACGCTTCAGAGCACCGTGAACTCCAGACAAGGTTAGGGCGAGTCCATCCTGGACACCAAGACCAACGCGAGTGAGTAGGAACCGTTCGAGTTTGCTCCAGGAGGAGAGCGCTGCAGCAAGTCCACCATCGATGATAAGTTGTACGAGATTCTTAAATGCTGTCGAAGATAGAAGCGTGGTGTCTGTGTGCTTGATTTGGTGGCTGCCGCTAGCGACTCAAGGGACAGTCATTTGCAGGCCTGATGCGAGTTTTACAGGGCTCTATCGTAACAAAAGGTCCGTTCCAAGAAATGTGAATTGTAAGTGAAGGCAGAGATAATACACTAGTGACCGTCATAGACCAAGCTTTACCCTCGCTTCCTGCCGTTGCACTTCGCCTTGAAAAACTTTGGTACATCGTTCCATTGGGCGAGATAAACCATTTCCTGCCTCACAGAAGGCCAAATACTGTCGAAATTGGCCAACACCTTTTGCCTCAAGGCGTTGAAGTAGCCCACTGTGCGAAGCTTTGGAAGAGATAGCACGGCCCATTCGGCAAAACCTCGACCACTCCTAATGGGAGAATGACCAACATTCCAACGCGAAAGCTTCTCATGTGGCTGGACGTCTGCTGTGGATGGAAGGTCTCTGCAGTCGCATGCAAGGGCAAGGCACGCAAGTCTGGGGCACTGCCTGAGAGCGGTGTGAACGCCAGAGAGAGACAGGCTGTCGACCTCCTGGGCCACACCCGCACAGACGTTGTCGCCACACAATTCAAAGTGCCGAAGGGACTTCCAGGAAGAGAAGGCTGATAGCAGTCCGCTGTCTGACAGATGATGGACGCAAGGGGAGAGAGTAAACTCGGTGATGTTTTGGAATATCGTGAGCCGTTGAAGCGTTGCGTCTGCGATCGCAAGTTGGAATCTTGCGTGATTAAGATCGCCCAACGTTGACCCATGGACCCTGATCTGTGCAAGCGCTCGACCGCACTTCCAGTCTCCGAGGGGGTCCAGAAGGGGTAAAACGTTGATCTCTCCAAACATGAAAGGCGCAAGCCTGATGCGTACATCGAGTTGTTCGAGTTGTCCAGCGTCGATTTTGCTGAAAAAGGCACCGCACGGGTCTATGGCCGTCGTCGTAACACAGAGCACGCGCAGTGTGGGGAAGACAAGGCGAGAGTCGTCCAGCATGACAATATTCCCGAGATTTCGGTCGTTTACGGTAATCCTTAGTTCTTCTAAACGAGAAAGAGATCCGATTGCGGCAATCGTCGTGTAAGGCAGTTCAATGCTGCAAACATCTAGCTGGGTCATTGACTCAGAAAAGGCACCGCACAGCTGGGTTAGAGGTGGGGCTGCCAGCGGTGCGAGGTCTATCTGAGTCGTGACGCGGAATCTTCTGAGCTGGTGAGCAAAAGGAAGGAGACGGTCGGCAAACACTTCCCATTGAGTTTTGTCAGATCTGGTGGTTCGATGGCCAAACTCGTCGAGCACCATTTGGTCATCGGTGAATACAGTGATATCGGTCAACCTAGAGGAGCCTAAAACGACGGCTGGGTAGAACAAGGCCTCCATGGGATCACTTGCGTGGCAGTTCAACTCCACTCGCTCCAAGTTGGGAAAAAGTGGGCTGGGAAACGCAGGAATTGAGCTGAAGAGCATAAGAGAGCTTGGATGGAATATGGTGTAATCACAGCTGGTTCTAATCCTTTTGACGAGCGGTGCATAGAACTTGAGACGTTTTAGGAATTTGGGCGACATTTTCGTAATCTTTGTCCGCTGAATGGAGAAAAAATGAGTCCCGATACCTCGCAGGCTAACAATGTGCGAGCTCACAATAAAGTCATCGTCGTCGATCTCGTAGTCCGACGGCTCCATCAGAAACCGTATTGGAAAAAGAGCTGGTAGGTCTCTCCATAGGATCCTCGTGGCCGGATAATTGAAAGTCTTGCGCGTTCTGGCCAGTGCAGCGAGGGTATCAGTGCGGGAAGGGTACCATACATCGTAGATGTTGTCGTCGTCATCGTCGTCTTCGTCAGGCTCTGACGATAAACGGTGCAAAACCTCGAAGATGTGGGAAACTATCTCGTGGACACGAAGGCAGGTATGCATCTTAGGCGTGCAGGCGTCAGGAAAACAGCGTATACGCCTTGACCACAATGATCAACTTGACAGAGACGGGTGTGGACTGTGGAAAGAAACGATGGAGAGGAATGATTACTTTATTAGATCCCATCTTATCTTATCAGGCAATCACGCTGTGCACTATTTGCTAACACAGGAAGAAGCAACGTACTAAAGTATTCTAGGCGCTCAACATCCCAGTCCAAGTCTCCACCAGAGCAATCGTACAGTATCCCCCAAGAGGCACATACAGCTTCGTGATCATGATGCCTCCTTATGTGACCACACCACCTCGGAGAGCAGCACTTTGAGGCAGATCGGATGCTGGTGCACGGGCACTACAAACTTGAGCACTCGGGTATCCGCCAGCGAGGCTCTGAAAGTGATACCTTCGCTTTCACACTCCTTCAGTGGTCGTGTTTAATTGATAAATTCAAGTTCCACGTTGTAGAGATTGTTTTTGGATTGATAGGTTGGAATTTCCCAACTCCAAGCCAAGTTTATACAGTAGAAATCTCTAATTATCGCTACCGAAGCTACCTGCTATTCCTAAGCACAAATGTCGGCGAGCAACCAACCTGGTGCCATCCATCAGGCCACAGGTCTACTTCTTTAAACCCAGAATCTTTGGCACATCGTTCCACTGGTCGAGATAGATCAACGATCGCCTCGAAGTCCTCCAAGCCTCGTTGAAATCGCGGTTGACCAGGTTTCGCAGGTTCATAAAGTACTCCAACTTGCGCAAGCCAGGGAAGCAAACCCTTGCCCATTCAGCGAAGCCGGGTCCATTCGCTATTGGAGAGCAGCTGACGCGCCAAGTGTGAAGCTGGTGAGGGAGCGCCAGGTCCTCGAGCGGAGGTATTTCCTGGCAGTCGCATTCCAGACCCAGCCTTGTCAGCGAGGGGGAGTATTGGAGTGCCTTGTAAACGCCAGTCAGGGTAAGGTTTAGTCCTTCTTGGACGTTGACGTTGGCAACTTGATGTAAGAGGAAATATTCGAGTTGGGTCCAAGAGGAGAAAGCTGCAAGGAGTCCTTTATCGGACAAATGATTGATGGCGGGGGAGATGGTGATTTCTCTAAGGCTCTGGAAGGCTGCCAAAGGCACGAGTGTTGCGTCCGTGACCTGGAGGTTTGATGTGCTTGCACCAGCCAAGGTCCTACCGATGAAGATTTTGGAAAGCGTCGCAGAACATGTCCAATGGGAGAGAGAATTGACCAAAGGGCATATGTCCAGCTCGGCCGGAGCAGAAGAGCCGAGGTGAAGGTCGGCAATAAGCTGTTGAAGGCGGGCCGGGTCGATGGTGCTGAAAAAGGTGTTACCCGACGTCAAGGATGTCATTGCAACGGTAAGGGGGGTCAATCGATGAAAGACGACTAGGTTATTTGATGCCGTAAGACCACCAAAATTATGGTCGTTCACTGATATGGAAAGTTTTGCGAGTTGGCTGAGCGACCCAAAGTTCATTATTGCGGTGCGAGGAAGCTGGATGGATGAAACATTGAGATGGGTCATGGGTTTCGAAAACACAGTGCAAAGGCGAGCGAGATGAGGTGTATCTAGTTGGCGCTCAGCGACTAGTTTCCCGGTGTTGGATATGAGAAACCTTTCCAGCCGAGGAGCAGAGGGGACAAGCCTGTTGGTAAACGCCTCCCATTGTGCCTCATCTGACTTGGTCCTCCAATGGCCTGCGTCATCCAACTGGGCACGGTCATTGGTGAAGACAGTTATTTCGGTTAGGGAAGGGGAGCCTAGGACAACAGCTGGATAGAACATTGCCTCCATCGGCCCGTCCACATTGCAGGGAAGTTGAACCCGCTTCAGGTTGGGAAACAGTGGGTAGGAAGTCGCAGGAGACGAGCTGAGAGCCAAGAGGACGGTGGCATGTAGCCTCCGCGGATCCCCTTTTCTTCGGTAACGAAGTGATTTAACCAGGGGGGCGTGCAATTCAAGCCGTTCCAGAAAGCCAGTCGAGAGTCCGGCGCTTAGGTGCTATAGACCAGTGGTCAGAAGAGTTCTCCGAGAATAAAGTAAAGCTCACCACCGAGCCACCATGCAAAATATACGTTGATTCCGGCATGAGATATGATATTGCAGAGAGACCTGGTAGGTCACTCCACAAGACCCTGATAACTGGAAGATAAAAATCCTGGCACGTCCTCGCAAGGGCGGCAAGGGGCGCAGGATTACCAGGGACCCATTCCACAGCTTTATTGAAGTACAGCGCTTCTAGTACGTTCAAGAGTATCTCCGGGGTGTCGAGGCATCGATGCATCCTTGGAGCATTGACGTCGTGGGTTGAACGAGGAGATCTGGGAAAGCTCAAGGAAAGCCGGCTATAGTTACTCCGGGGTAGCGGAACTCGCAGCCTGCTGAACGCTATGCTGGAGCGGTAGGAAATGAGGAACGAGTTGACAGAGCAGGATAGTATGAGCGCGGCAGGTCAAACTCCAAGCGGAGCTTGAACTGAGTAATCTGTTCGCTCAGTTAGGCGCTCGACGCGACCGTCAAGATTGAACGGCCTGAGATCCCCAACGACGTTCAGGCTCTCTCTCGCTTCCGGCTATAGTTACTCCGGGGTAGCGGAACTCGCAGCCTGCTGAGCGCTATGCTGTGCTCTCAAGGGCTTGCAACTTGGTCCTTCCGCAGGAGACAAGCGGAGCGGAGGCGCGGTAAGAGGGCGAACGGAAATCGAATGGAGGATTAAAATCAAGCTGCTATTCGCTGCGACACCCAGGCCGTACATAATCTTATCTTATCGGCGACGGTTCTTATCTATCGAGCGCCTCAAGCACAAATTAATCAACTACAAGACGCAACAGCCATGTCATTTGTGTGCTTGCTCCAAGAAATTCAGGATATACCGTCTAATCGAGTCGATTCTTACGCGTTCAACATGCCAGTCCAAGTCTCCACCAGATCAATCGTACAGTATCCTTCAATAGGCACATACTGCTTTGTGATCATCTTGATGACTTCCTGCGCGACTACACCACCGAGAAGAGCAGCGGTATTAGGCAGATCGGCTGTTGGTGCACGAGCACTGAAAATGGGAACGGTCAGCGGTCTACCGCAACGCTTGTCTGGAGAGAATGCTTACGCCTCTCCAATGTAGTTGTTGAACTCGTCTTCGTCCAGCTCAGTACCCTGAGGTAGGATCGACTTGGCCACGGCAGTCAACTCCTCGAGACTGGGCTTAAAGTCCGCTTGCTGAGCGGCAGCGAGATGCTTCGAATGCAAAGTCGATAGAGCAGAGAGCGCAAGGTGGATGGAGAGCTGCTTGGGTGATGTTTGTGCTAACTCGGCTATAGTTTCGTCAGTCGGCGGTATGAGAACAGAGGAGGTATAGAACGTACTGAGAGCAGATGCATCCTTGTCCGCCCATCCCCACTTCTTGCCCTTGAGCAAACGAATGATATGAGAATACTTGACAAAACTGTCGATGGTATCGTCGTCGATCAGCGACGCGTCTTCACCCTGCTCCTTGAGAAGGTCGGCGAGGATCTTCTTGAACGCATCCTTCTCCTCCACCGCCCGGTCCTTGTACAACTTCTGCAACCCAACATACTGATTCGTGCTGGCCTTCATATCAGGAAGGGTGGCGCTTAGCGGAAGGGTATGTGGTGGAACCGTGGTCGTGTAGGTCTCAAGCGCCTTGAGCAAGATTCGGAATGGTTTCGTGTGGGGCGGTGACCCTTCAGCTGGAAGAGAGAACAAGGACTTGATATCTGATGGAACAACAGTCTCAGTCCAGCACTTGTACGCCTGTGATTCGGCCTCCTCAAAGTTCTCCTCGTCCACCTTCTTTCGCATGGAAAGGATGTTCGACTTGAACTCTTTCTTCTCGGCCAGAGTCTTTGGAGGGTTGCCATCATGGGACTCCTTCCACTTGTCGAGGACCTGGATCAAGATGTAGACGTATGGAATGTGGCCGTGATCTGTGACGTCCATGTTTTCGAAATCGAGGGACAGAGAGTGCTGAAGGAGTGCTGGGAAGGGCTTGTCGATACGCAGGGAGGGTGAGGATTCCAAGTGAGAGTCAATGACTGCACAATAGTAAGTACATGGGCGTTTCCGTAGGTTACCTCCACTTACTCGCATGTTCGTGGAACTGGATGAACACCTCCGCCAGGAAGCCTGCCGATCTGACGACCACCAACGGTGGGCTCTTGTTGTCCGCCCATAGAACGTCTGAAAGTCTCTCCAGTGACTCATTCTCCAGGTTGAGGGCAATGATCAAACTGAAGCCCCTCAGCCAGTCTTCCCCCTCCTTGCCCTGGTCTAAGACATCCTTGACATCTTTATCAACAATCGAATGCCCCTTGACACCATCGTTCAGCTCTAGCAAGAGCCTAACAGCCTCCTCTGCTCGTGGTTTGCCAATGCTATCCGGTCCTTCCAAGAAGAAGTTGTTGCCAGCGTCAGCACCTGACGTGACGGTCTTGTCCAAGATACTGAATGATCCAATGCCAGGCAGAACCAGGTTCTTCAAGATCGATGTCGAGGTTGATGAAGAGCTCAAGACGAGGATATGACACGACTCGAGCGCTGCCTGGCCCGATGCCGCCCATAAGCGCAACTGACGGTCATATCGTCGAGTTTTCTGATCAGGAACCGATCTGGAGGGTGAAGACATGGTGGTTAGTGGGTAACCGCTGTGAGATGATCGACGACACCGACTCGATCGCTGTGGTGAGGTCCGAGAGACTTTTGCTTTCTACGACGCCCAACATTGCTGTTCGTCGTCGAGGGTGGTGGTCGTGGAGGAGAATGCTGCTGACAGGCTTCGTCACCGTCGATGACTGCCAGTGCTGTGAGGCATCAGATTGCTTTGTCAGTGCCTCGCGCAACGCGACGCGTTGATAGGGGTAATAGCATCCCCTCTGGAAGGCCCATTCATGGAGAGGCATTTCAAATGCATCTGAACTGAGCAGCTTCAGAAAAAGATATACCACGCAAGCTGAGATGCGTCTAGCCTTCCTAATGAAGCCTCCGTACGATTTTGTCTGCCGCATGGTACCCGCGCTTAAGTCACATTTGACTCTCATATGCGACCCTTTGGAATCTGGATTATTATCTGACTCGGATGGAGGGGATTGGTGGAAATTTAGGAGCATATCAAGGCGATAATCGCGATGTGCAACGAGACGTAAATGGGGTTGGCAGATCATACACATGGTTTGGAAAAGAATACGGGAATATCTGGCTTGTGCGCTCCGTGAGCTCGAGGTACAAATGAAGCGGTTAATCGAGAAGGGAAGCGTGTTTCTCGCTTCGTGGTACAATCTGGCACTGGAACGGGAGCGGTTTCCTAGCATCCGCGAGTGTGAGCTACGCTTTCATGATCCTACAATCAAGAGAACTCACGCTGTAATCTCTGAGACTGTGTCCATTTCAAATGACATTTCTTTCCCAGACTCGTCGGTGGGCGGCTTGACTTCAAAGACAGCAAGGAGGGATGCGATCATCAAAGCTGTAACTTCGAGGCTCAGGTGGCGGCCGGGACAAATCCTGCATCCACTCACTGTGAGTAACTCAGCCCACAGGATGATAAATACTCTCGACTCTTACCTCCTTCCGTACCCAAATGCGGCGATGTCAGGGTCAGGAACATTGGTGTCGATATTGCCGTCCTGATCGAGGTACCTCTCGGGGTTGAATTGGCGAGGGTTCACAAAAACCTTTGGGTTGTTGAGGATTGCCCTATATTTTGATGTTATTCCCACCGACGTTTCAATCTCGACAAAGGACCTACCACGCATTGGGCAATATCACTGTGCCTTTGGGTATAAAATACCCTTTGTACTCGTCATCTTCTCTGCTCAGATGTGGAACCGCTAATGCCAGTATGTCAGAAGCACAGTTAGAGGGAGGATATCGAATAGGGCTGACTGAAAGGTGTCACGACGTGCCATCTTGCAAGCTCTTTCAGGATAGCTTTTATATAAGGCAGCTGCTCGAGGTCGTTGAGGTGGGGGAGCCGATCATGTCCAACGACTCGACCGATCTCTGCGTGAGCTTTCAGCTGGACTTCTGGATGCATTGCAAGTGCCCCAAAGAGTCCTAGCCCCGCAGCAATCGACTTTCGGGATCACAATGGTCAGCAACTAATGACGCCAAGAAGCAACTCGAGCTCACGGTATCGGCGCCGGCTTAGCGAAGGCGGTAAGAAATCTGGTGTTGTAAATCGAGGTAATAACTGACCTTGAAACGCCACAGATGCTGTGAACCGTCCGACTTCTTCACGTTCCTGTCGCTCTTTCTCATTCAAACCCGGGTCGATGCTCGCCAAATATTGCTGAACGATACTTGGATAACCGGCAGTTCCCTGGCCACTATTCTGAAATAAGGATCAAGACAACGGTTAGCGGCGGCCAGCGGGACGATTTAGGAAGACTTCAAACACTCACCAACCTCTCTTTCGCGGCATCGTAGGATACGTTGGCAACCTGGTAGGCCAGCGCTCGCACCTTGTCTATCTCTCTCTTCCAGCCAGCTCCCGGAAACCAAGCCGGAACGAAGCGTAGAACTGGAAAAAAATCTACCAGGAGTCGACCTGGACGGAGCAACGCTAAGAAACCGTCAGCTAATTTTTCCATCGTGGCGATTTGGGCTTTGTTGAGTTCGACATCTGAGGAGCCGTATGCGGTGCGTATGATAATAGAGCCAAAGAGCCTTTGTGAGCCAAATGGTTAGAAAGACAGTCACTGACTCGCTATTGGTAAATCTCACCCTCTGACATGTTCAGCAAAATCGTCGGGCGTCGAGAGAAGTTGTTGAAGGAAGAGGTGGACCTCCTCTTCCATCACAGGTCGATATTGTGGGACTTGCTTTGGACCGAGGAGCTGGTGGAACACGCGCCGGTACTCTTTCAGACGGGGCCCGTAGTCGTCGAAACCCCAGGCCCATACACTCAGACCCATCCTAAATTTCTGGTAATTAACGAGGGAAATAGTACGAAAGGCAGGAAACGGACAACTTGGAGCCCATTGATTGCGCCCTGTCAGAGTAGTTGACCCCACGTTTCTCCAAGAGGGCTAAGCAGTCCTCGAGATTGTTAAGAACGAGGAGGGTTTGTCCAAGGGCCTCGAGGTATATGATGTCGCCTTAGAGTATCGTCGGTTAGTTTCAACGGTGTCAAAGGAAGGCGGGCCGTCTCACCATAAACTTTCCCCCATTCTTTGTACACCTTCCAAGGCTTCTCACTCGGAATTTGAAAGATGTTGCCGACAAGGGGCAAACCTTGCGGACCAGGCGGAAGTGGTAGACCTCTCGTGCCACGCCTCCCTCGAAGGACAACGACGGCAAGAGACGTTAAAGCGCCTATTATCACGAACCATCCGAAAGTGTGGGGGGAAATCTTGAGCATTTCTGAACACAAAGTTTCGAATACCGGCTCTCAACCCTTTAAATAGCCACCACACATACGCCAGCACCGAAGTCGACGGCTGACTTGCATCGCGCCGATCAGCAAATTAGCAAATCGCTTTCCGCTTTTCCGCTTTCGTAAGCCAAGAGGCCGACGAAGAAAATGGCCTCTGGAAGGTCTCCTCTGAGTAAATGGTTTTGAAAGTGGTGCAAAACCTTCTCTACCTGTCACAGCAGTAGTACGCTCACTAAGGAGCGCAAAGGTCAACGTCTGAATTAACTATGAGCTTTCTATCATATCCCGCTTTTTGATCCAAAGACTCCAGCTTTCCACGCCTACCGCTTTGCCGCTTGAACCCAGCTTGGCTCAGCTACTCTTATCTTAAGCATATCCACTTGCTCTGTTTGCATATGTTTGTTTTTGCACTTTTCCACTTAAGCAGCGGCTTTTCCTGTCAGGAAACCTACGCTGATTTTTCGCTAAACGCCAGACATCCCGAATGTATTTCTTTTCACAGAATCTCACGTCGTATTTCCACGTCAAAGACGTGCTACGGTTCGTCTTCTACCCACTCTAAGGGCTTGGCGCGCGCTTCCGTATTCACCGACTGCACCACCACGTTTGTGTTTCAGCTACAATACTTACAATTGATGCAGTAATATTATCTTGATTTCATCTGACCGCTATGGAGGATATTCACATCCTGTCTAATCGCATTCCAGTTTCGAATCGAGCAGATAAGCGAGAGCGACATTACATAAAGTGACTTTTTCTTCTTCCGTGGCTTGCGTTCTGCCTGCCAAAATATCGTTCCCACGCTTGGGTGGCGTGCCAAGCTAACGTGGGTTTGCTGCGTGGGGTGCTCGCCACTACGGTTAAACCTCGAGAGACTGTATTTGGGTATAGAAAGACCAGAGGGCCAATGGGAATTCAGCTTGTGATATGAGATACATCCCTAGGAGTGCGGAATGCATTTATTTAAACCTCCCTTTGACCTTGGCAGCCAATCACTCTTGAGTCTTGGGTTTGAGACCAAAAGAAGCGACCATCTGGGTCAGTTTCTTGTATTATTTTTACTTCTACTTCTGAGATCTCGTGGGAGATAAATACCTGTGTGTAGGGTACTTGATCACTTGGAGACTGTCATTGCAACAAGAGGTTGTTCCACCAATATTTTATTGCGGCATGTTGACGTGCTTTGGGCGTCTTTAGTTCCCGAACACTTCTATTTGAGACTTACGGTAGGCTACAGAGACGGAAGCACTGGGTGAGGCTATTGGCACGATGTAACCTGCTCCCACTATGGAAATGAAATCGATTGATGCTTCAACGTTGAAGACCACTACAAGTCTACAACTATCTGAAGATCCAGGACACCCGAGACCGACTGGCCATGTTGGCGAACACATGCTTTCACAAGTGATTCGTCTGCCATAGCACCTCTCCAGCCTCTTCTTCTCCCCTTCAAAATTGAGCATTCTTGCGGAGAGAAGAACGGTGCTTTAGCAGTTGAAATCCAGCTCTTTCTTTTTTTTGGCTCCTCATCAGGATGCTGATGTCTAAAATGCATAATTCTATACATCGGGCCAAGTGTATTATACACACCGCTTTTCTCGCTAGAGCTTCCTTCGAGTCTCAAGAAGATGCTCCTGCACGAGCCCCTTTCAATTTTTCTCTACCAATACCGATTTATTTGTGTTGATCCTGAGAAGCTCGGTAGACAGCTTGAAAATGGCTGGTGCTGTGGACGAAGTCCGACATCAGCTGTTCTCCTTGAAATGAAGAGACTTTACCAACTTAGGGCTATAACGGCCTGACAATCGAGCAGAACTTGGGGTGGCTAATGTGTTCATTATTGATCATCTGCAGAACGTGATGAAAGAGATAGGGTCTATGTCACTGAGATATTGACCAGGACTCCTGCTCTCCGAGTTGCGAGCCAGAAGCGCTCCTTAATCTCTTCATATTTCTCTTCCGGAGGCATGTTTCGGGGGTCAAGGAAGAATATTTCCACTTCAAGTTGCTTGAGCTTGGGAAACATTCTGCGATTGCAGAGGGCTGCATCAGCTTCATCCCAAAAATCTGTGCCCTGCTCAGGATGGGTGTTGGATTGGAAGATGTATTCAATCTTGATGAGTGAGATGGAGCTGGGGGATGGGAGAGCTGTTAAGAACAAGACCAAGGCGGCATGTTGATTAACGCCATGCGGCCTACCGTCCACTGTCCAGCCTATCTCTAGCTCTTCCAGCTTCGCAAGCGACGATAAAGATGCTTTGAGGGCGGTTCCAAGCCTTTCAGGAGCTATCGCTGCTGTAGCATTCAGAATAGTTGCGCATAGGGATATATAACGAAGCTCACCTTCCACATCAATGTATAGTCTGCGCAGAGAGGTTGCATGGGTCAGGAGCAACAGCCAGTCCACTCTGGATTTGCAATAGGACAGTCTGAGCTCCTCAACAGCACCCATGCCGACAGTGTTTGTGTCGGTAAGAAAAGAAACCGTCGCCTCGTCTGGAGTGATATAAAGGGAGGTTGGATGTATGCAACAAGTCATTGACTTGGTAATTTGCCTTGTATTCGTCCAGGGAGTACCAGTGTCCACGAGAGTCAGATGCTTGAGAAAGGGGCTCTCAACAATGCTAACAAGCTGCCGAGGAGCAGTCACTACGGTGAGGGAAGTCAGCCGCGGTGAGCGAACGAGGCCTATGATAGCTTGCTGAAATGCAGGGGGTTAACATTCCACTCCATCCTCGGAAGCTGAATGTTTCGATGAGTCGAGTTGCGAGTAGATGGATGAGGTCCACCATAGGTTCATCTGGAGGCACCAAGTCATAGGGTGGACAAGAGTAATCCGAAGCATATTGTACATTGACCTCTTTGACATAAGTCAACAGAGTACTGTTTTGGGCGAAGGATTTCAATACCCATTTCGTGGGGATCGTTGTCGCTATCATAAATCATGTTGACAGTAATTCTGGAGAATATCTTCTCTTGGCAAGGCCTTAGAAGCGCTGAAGATGCCAGTGAGGCAGCCTGGAGGGTTCCAATGTCTTCTGGCTTTGAGAGATGGCCTGCGATTTCACGAAAAAGCTCGGTAGGGAGGTGAGGTGACATTGTTCACCATTGAGAGGCTGAGGAGTGTCGCGAAGTACGCGGCACTATATCAAAGCGATGACGGAGGACACCAACAAGGTGTCTGATCGGCAAGCGGATGAGACTCGAAGTCGGTCGGCGACGACGAGATAAGACGCGGAAGAGACTGACTCAAATATAAGTGGGAATAGCCACAAATACTGAGCAGAGCGGAAGGCTGAGAGCAGAGCGGTTGGGTTGCGAGTTAAGCGATGTATTGACGAGGAGGTCAAGCTGAGGAAATACAGAGCGAACTACCTAGCTTATATACTCTACAAGACATGAGCGTAGCCGCGATGAGTCTGAAGTACGAGTAAGCGAGTATGGCAAAGAATGGCGGAACGATGGTGTCAGAATGGCGAAGGATAGTGAAACGATGGTGAAGAATGGCGCAGGGTTGCGCGATGCTGCGTAGGGCAGCGCGAAGAACAGTGAGCGCTGACCAAGGCTGATAGAAGCTGCGTAAGGCAGCGCGTAGAAGCGTGATATAATAGAAAGGAGTCAGGTGAACGAATGAATAGAAATGTCAAAGGCAGCGCGTAAGGCAGCGCCTGTAGTGCAGAAGAATGAGAAAGGAGAAACGAGGCAGTGCGCCATAGAAAGTGTCCATGCCGAGACGGATAAATGAAAAGATAGGGGCTGATGCGGAAAGAGTGATGGGAGATCAAAAGGTGGGACGCGAGCGAAAATAGGGGCGTGTAATAGGGGCTAGGGGCTGACCGTGTTCACGACATTACCCCCCTTCTAAGCTTCATCGTCCTCGATGACTTAGATCTTGCGTGGGGCGTTGGGATGTTTGCGGTGGAACTCGTTGATCTTGGCTCTTGAACGTTTGAGGTTGTCGGCAGGTTCCCAGGAATTATGCGAATCGTTGTAGCCGGCCCAGCTGACGAAGTATTGAAGTACCTTCTTTCGTCCTTGGTTGACGACTTGGCTGTTGAGGATAGATTCGACCTCGTACTCAACCTCACCTTCGAGTTCGACAGGTGCGGGAGGAGGTGGTAGAATGCCGTTGACGTCGTTGCCTTTCCAGCGAGAGAGTTTGTCAACATGGAAGACGGGATGGAGGCGGGAGAGGCTGCGAGGGAGATCGAGTTTGTAGTCGAGTTCACCAATGCGCTCAAGGACCTTGTAGGGTCCGAGCTGCATGTCGCCTAGTTTACGAGCTGGGATCCTGACCTTGATGTCGCTAGAGTCGAGCCAGACGTAGTCGCCAATGTTGAAGTGATCAGCTGCACGTTTACCTGCTTCGAATGCTTCCTTCTGGTGTCCTTTTTCCAGTCGTAAGGCAGCGTCGACGTCCTCTCGGGCGTCCTTGAGGCGTTGGAGGCGGTCGTCGATGGGTAGGGAGACCGGAGGGGTTGCCAATGGGAATATTGAAGTGAGGAAGGAAGCCGTAAACGACTTCAAAAGGGGAGCGATTGTGGGCAGAGTGGACCCGGGAGTTGATGATGAATTCGGCCATAGGGATATGTTCGTCCCAGTCTTCCTGGCGTCGGTTGGTGTAGATACGGAGGTACTTTTCGACTTCTTGGTTGGCGCGTTCAGTCTGACCGTTGGCTTGAGGGTGGTAGGCCGTGGTGAGGTTCGACTTGATCCCGAGGTGTTTGAGTAATCCCCGCATGACTTTCGAAGCGAACTGAGGTCCGCGGTCGCTGATGAACTGTAGAGGAAGGCCGTGTAGTCGGAAGATTTCGCGGTAGTAGATGTCGGCGACGTCTTCTGTGGTGATGTTGGAGTGACATGGGAGGGCGTGGATGAGCTTGCTGTAGTGGTTGGTGAAAACAATGATAGCGTCGTAACCATGAGCTTTGGGAAGCTGGGTGATAAGGTCGACGCCGACTGATTCCCAGGGGCCGGCAGGTACATCGAGGGGGCGGGTGAGAGCATGAGGATGTTGCATGTGCTTCTTGCGTCCACAGTATCGCATCCTTCAACATACTTCTTGACGAAGGCACGCATGCTGGGCCACCAGTACTGTCGTTCGACTCGTTCGAGGGTGGCGTGATTTCCGGGATGGCCAGAAGTGGGGTCATCATGGCACTGTCGTAGAACGTCGCGGCGAAGGTCGTCGTCGTTGGGTACATAGACTCGGCCTTTGTGGAAGACCAAGCCGTCGACTTCTTCCCATTCTGGTAGGCCGTTGACGAGTCGAGTAGGTCCGGAGTTGCGCAGAGCAGCGAGGCCGGCTAAGACCTCGGCTTCACGGTTGCTGGCTTGCTTGAGGCGTTCTTCAAGAGGGTTGACGAGCATGCTGGTGGCGGCGAGTTTGGCGAAAAGTTCGGGTTTGAGGACGATTTGTTGCTTGTTATCTTCAGAGTCGCTGACTTGGTGAATATTGAGGCGGGAGAGGGGATCGGCTTGAGTGTTGGCTTTTCCAGGACGGTGGGTGAGACGGAATTGGAAACGGGAAAGGTAGAGGGCCCATCTTGCATGTCGGCGGCTCAAATCTTGTGCGGGTGCGCCAGTATTCGAGGTTGGCATGGTCGGTGATGATCTCAAAAGGTTCAGGGAGACCTTCGAGGAAAGTGGCGCCAGTCCTTGAGAGCGTCGATGATGGCGAGCATTTCACGGTCGTAAATCTCGTAATTGCGTTCTGCAGGCTGCATGGAGGAGGAGCGGAATGCGATGGGGTGCCAGAGACCGTCGTCGTGCTTCTGAAGCAGAGCACCTCCTGTGGCAAAGCCAGAGGCGTCCGACTTCGATGCGAGTTGGGGCGGCTAGGATCCCAGAGTGAGAGGACCGGAGCGGAAATGAAATGATGGCGGAGGGTATCAAACGCGTTTTGATGTGGCGTACCCCATTGCCAGGGCACGTTCTTCTTGGTGAGATCGTTGAGTGGACGAGCAATGGTGGAAAAATCTTTGATGAAACGGCGGTAGAAGTTGGCAAATCCTAGGAATCCTCGAACGGCGCGGAGATTGCGGGGAGTGGGCCAGTTGCGAACGGCTTCGACCTTGGCTGGGTCCATCGAAACTTCTCCCTCCCTGATGACTAGACCCAGGTATTCAATCTCCTGTCGTTCGAATTCGCACTTTTCAGGGCGAAGGAACAGGTCATGGGCTTTGAGTCGTCGAAGCACCTCGTGAGTGATCTTGCGATGCTCTTCGAGGGTCAGGGTGAAGATGAGGATGTCGTCGAGGTAAACCGCGACTTTACCGGCAGCGATGAGGTCTGAGAAAATGGAGTTCATGAGGGCTTGGAAGGTGGCGGGGCGAGTTGGTGAGACCGAAGAACATAACGAGGGGTTCGAAGAGGCCTTGGTTGGTGGCAAAGGCGGCCTTCCATTCGTCCCCTTCCTTGATGCGGATATTGTTGTAGCCCCATCGTACGTCAAACTTGGAAAAGTATTTGGCGCCTTTGAGGCGGCCAATGATGTCGGAAACGAGGGGAAGTGGATAGCGGTTCTTGACGGTGAACTCATTGAGTTTGCGGTAGTCTTGAACAAAGCGGAGTTTACCGTCCTTTTTCTTGACAAAGAAGACGGGGGAGGCGAGGGGCGATTTCGATGGTCGGATGTAGCCTTTCTGGAGGTTCTCGTCCAGGAAGCGGTTGAGTTCCTCTTGCTCGTTCTGCGACATGGGGTAGACTTGGTGCGGACAGCAGCTGGGGCACTGGAATGAAGTCAATGGCGTGGTCCCAGGGCTTGTGTTCCGGTAGACGGTGGGGATTCGGACTCGGAAAAGACGGAGGCATGTTGTCGGTACTCAGGGGGTACCAACTCTTCGAACGTCTTTTGAGGCTTCTCCTTCTGGCTTTGTTCGGCAATTTGCTGGGAGTACGTGAAGCCAGCAGCGCACCATAGTTGGTCGCCCGTGTCCTCAAGCATCCCCTTGCGTACCAGTTTTCGTCGAGTCCTTCGATTGGCGCGGATGCGACAGAGAGGAGGCCTGTAGTCCTCCGGTTCAGGTTCAACCGGTGGAGTCGGCTCGTCTGGGATGTCTGGAAGTGAAGACGAGGAGGTAGATGCTGATTGGGGAGTGGGGGTTGAGGTTGACGCCGTTTTGAGAGGAGTTGGAGCCGGAATAGGAGGTGAATCATCGTCGATGCCAATCTGCTCTACCAGTGCTTCTCCCATGGAGCACCTCGAGAGATGGGATGGGCATCTTCGTCTGGGATTTCCTCAACGGTGACAGAGGAAACCTTGGAACGAGGGATGGTGAGGGTGCCTTTGCGCCAGTCGATGGTGGGATTGAGCTTGCGGAGCCAGGGAGACCAAGGATAATGTCCTCCCCACCAAGATTGGTGATGAGGAAGTCGGTCCATTCCGTGTAGCCGTCGATAGTGAGTTGGAGGCGAGCGAAGTGGGTGATATGGCCTGCCTGGTTGGGCGAGCCGTCAATGTTCAGGAGTGCGATGGGGTGACGGAGTTTAAAGGTGCGGATTTTGTTCTCTTCGACAAGGGGCACATCCAGGAATAATCCTGTTGCGCCACAGTCGACCATTGCCGGGGACTTGGTACTTGCGGTTTTCTGCCTCTGAGACTTGCTTGAACGCGAAAGTGGGAAGAAAGAGGGTTCAATTCGCGAGTCGTGCTAAGTTTACAGGAATAGATGGAATCATAGGCGGAAGTTGCGTACGGAGGTAGGGGTGCATGCGCCTCGGCGCGAGCAGGCACCCGCTTTAAAAACCCTCCTTGAGTTCGGCGAGGCGAGCGAGAATTTCGAGTTGAGTCTGTTGAGAGCGTTGAATGTCGGATAAGTTGGTGTTCGAGACAGAGGCTGGAGCGGGAGGAGCAACGGGAGTGGCGGCGATGGTGGCAGAAAAGGATGGAGCAGGGTTGAAGGAGGCGCAGACGTCGAAGGTATCGTTGATGGTGGTGGTGGCCACGGACACGGCGCTGGTTGAGGCCGCGGTTCTTGGCGAGGCCCATGAACTTGTCCTGGCAGACGTTTTCCGTATGTCCCATGCGCTGACAGTAGGTGCAGCGATTACCTCCGTGGTTGCCGTCTTTCTTGACATGGCTCGAGATCCACAGCCAAAGCAGCGGCCCCTCATGGCAGCGACAAAATCGTCACGGCTGCGACCGGAGGGACCAGCACGGCTAGCGCTGAGGTCCATGGCCCAGGGGTCTTCGATAACGGTGGGAGTGCTGATGGAGGTGGGATGACGCTGGGAGTTGGGGCGCATGTGGAATTCATTCTTGATAACCCGGTTGCACATGTCATCCAGGTTCTCGGGTTCCTTGAGGATGGTGGACAGGGCAAGCCATTCTCGGTCTTCCTTGTTGAGTTTCTCCTTGTACTTGGCCATGAGATCGGTGTCTGAGAGGCCGGTGCGAGGGTGCAGTCTCCAAGAAAAGGGCGGGTGTAGTGCGCAGCAGAGTAGCGGCCCTGGTTGAGCGCTTTCAACTCTCGTCGTGCGGCTTCAGCGTCGTTGGCGGACTGGAAGCGGCGTTGGAACTCGGAAATGAAGGTTGCCCAATCTCCGTTGAAGGCGTAGGGCTTGGTAGCTTTGTCGGTTTCGTTGGCAGCGTTTTCATGGTCGGGCGATCTGTTGGAGGTAGCGGGCAGCCCAGTGACTGGCCTTCCCCTTGCATGTAGGAAAGGGCGGAGGAGATCCATTGCTTGTCGTCGCGTCCACCAAGGGTTTGGTTCAGTGGTGCTCCTTGCTTGGATGCCCAGTTGGTGAAGTAGCGGATGAAACGTTGGGCGTCCTTGATCTGGCCCTTGAAAGGTTCAGGTTCTTTGACTCCTGATTTGGTGGATGCGGCTTTATCGACGAGTTTGCTGAGGAGTTTGGTTATAACATCGTTATTGGCTTTGAAGATTTCGTTGTTGTCTCTGATCTGCTGGGCGAGGGCGTCCATTGAGGTGGACATGTCTTCTTCTGCTGGTAATGCGGGTTGGATTCGTGTAGGGGTCGGAGGATCGATATGGATTGGGCTTTCTGGTGCGGTGATTTCTTGGACGGTTTGAGGTCCTTCTTGGGTCGATGTTGGTTGTTCTTGTTCTTGTTCTTCTTCGTCTTCGTCTTCGTCGGATTCTTCTTCGTCAGATTCTTCTCTGATGGTTAACGGATTGAGTTCAACGGGTGGAGGCTGGGATAGAGTATTGGAATGCGGGAGTGTTGGAGCCAGTTGGAGGTTCGACGTAATAAATCGAGTGGCGGGGTGTCGATACGGATGGGTTCAGGCTGAGTTCTGGTGGTGTCGGAGGTCGTCGTTGCTGGTAACGGGCTTTCTGGTATACTGTACAAGCGTTTGTAGTCAAGGTGTCGTCGGAGTTGCGGAGTGCTGCCCACTGTGAGTAGTTGGGTTCGGTACGGGCGGTTGTTCGCAGGGTTGTTCCTTCGCAGGGAAATACGTCTCCGACTTCTTGGATGTAATGGCAGTCGAAGAAGACGTCTGGATCCTCGCGGTGTGTCAGCAAAGATGTGAGGTCGTCCTAGACACTCAATTTTGGCGGGTGGTGGGGTAGCGTGATGGGCCAGAGTGGTTGACTTGTGCAGGGACATAAAGCGGTACTGTCGGTGCAGAGAGGTAGCTTGACCTAATGTCGCGAAGTACGCGGCACTATATCAAAGCGATGACGGAGGACACCAACAAGGTGGTCTGATCGGCAAGCGGATGAGACTCGAAGTCGGTCGGCGACGACGAGATAAGACGCGGAAGAGACTGACTCAAATATAAGTGGGAATAGCCACAAATACTGAGCAGAGCGGAAGGCTGAGAGCAGAGCGGTTGGGTTGCGAGTTAAGCGATGTATTGACGAGGAGGTCAAGCTGAGGAAATACAGAGCGAACTACCTAGCTTATATACTCTACAAGACATGAGCGTAGCCGCGATGAGTCTGAAGTACGAGTAAGCGAGTATGGCAAAGAATGGCGGAACGATGGTGTCAGAATGGCGAAGGATAGTGAACGATGGTGAAGAATGGCGCAGGGGTTGCGCGATGCTGCGTAGGGCAGCGCGAAGAACAGTGAGCGCTGACCAAGGCTGATAGGAAGCTGCTTGCGTAAGGCAGCGCGTAGAAGCGTGATATAATAGAAAGGAGTCAGGTGAACGAATGAATAGAAATGTCAAAGGCAGCGCGTAAGGCAGCGCCTGTAGTGCAGAAGAATGAGAAAGGGAGAAACGAGGCAGTGCGCCATAGAAAGTGTCCATGCCGAGACGGATAAATGAAAAGATAGGGGCTGATGCGGAAAGAGTGATGGGAGATCAAAAGGTGGGACGCGAGAGCGAAAATAGAGGGGCGTGTAATAGTGGCTAGGGGCTGACCGTGTTCACGACAGGAGGAGTGAGTAAACCCATCTGAACAAGGACTGAGCTTGGACCACCTTTTGTAGATATGGTCCTCTTTCAACACCAAGCGTTGAGAGTTCAGCCTGGGGCTATGTCATCGCGATGGCTACTGTGACGGTTCAGAATCCCCTCTGCAGTATTCTCGTCTATTTGTTTCTGTTTACTTATCCCTTCGATAGCCCCTATTCGGTATCTCCTTGTTTCGTCGTACCTCCGTGATTCTCATGATTATATAATGGGCCTCCTAGAGTATATATACCAGCCTGAATGTACCTATGGAACCCTAGTTCTACCTGTAATACCAAAGCACTTGCAGCGGTCACTTCTCGTTAGAACTCTTCTCATTTACCCGTGTGCCGCGACTGCCGTCTTAACTAAGACTTCCCGCGTCACAGCTTACAAGTGTATTTAGAATTCAACAAGCTCGCGCTTGCCCCATGCCTAAAGGCACGGCGAGAGAGGTTATGGTCAGCGCTTCGCGCCTCCACTCAGAGCTTAGACACTGACTTGATTACGACTACGGTGCTCCAAAGATATCTACTGTAAAATTACATCTGAAATCATGGTAAACCTGATAAAAAAATCAACTTTCAGGTTGTATCTTATTCCTATGCAACATTTGCGGGTGCTGTCTATTCTCCATTTCCTGATAGCTCGTCCTTTGTGAAAAAGAGAAGGGCCATTTCAATTGCATGATTCTTCTATTATTGAATCCCAACCTCCTTGCCGATTGAGGACACTATGGAATTGCTTGCGAGCATCTGGTACCAACTTTGACATGTCACAGTAGTGTTTCCCAATTTTAATCTAAACTTTATCTGAACACTCAAATTGACTTCTTTCTGGCTTCCTATGTGTCCAGAGCATTTGTTAGTACTACAAACAGCACTATCAACGTGAATTGAGATCGCGAACTCTTTGGATTAATCAGAGCCACAGCAGGTTTCTCGGTGGCAGCCGGTAAACTGGTAGTCCCTGTCGCCAACTGTTGCTCGGTGATTTAAGCTTTCTTGGATAAGAGACAATGGGTTGAGAGGTGCATTCAATGCTAATTGGCAATAGCATTGAGGATTATCCCAACCTTCTTGCATTATTCGAGTGAAAGTATTAACGGCTCCCTGCTATCCCGGAATCCCATGCATCAACCTGGATAGACGGTGACAGGCGCTTCAGTGGGTTAAAACACTGTGACCTGTCGAGCGTGAACCACATAGAAATTGTCTCCAGAGAAGGGGACAGCAACAACCAAGCTGGTCACAGTACACACCATGATCATAAGATAGATCCAAAATCTTTATCCCATGCCCTATGTCTCCAAAAACTCGTGATTTCATGGTTCATTTCTTTCTCTTAGAGGCACTTATGCGTGTGGTTGGTGGTAGTCTGCGGTCCTCCTTTTTAGTATTCTTTTCACTCAACTGCCCTTGCACTACAGGGCGGGACACCCGTCTGCTTCTACCATTTATAGTAGCAACGATCTTCCCAAATGGTCCCACCTTATCCTGCTCACATTCAGAAACTTGTACCCCACGTCCCCGAAAACCCTAACAGAAGAGTTGATTCCTTCAAATGATAGCCTCACACTTGGCATCACCGTCTTACAGTTCACTGTATTGCCTCTTAGAGGCACTTATGCATGTAGCTGTTGGTAGTCTAAATCTCCCTCTTTGGCGATATTCTCCTCATTCACCTTCCCTCACAGGAAGCCCTCTTCCTCAGTCAAGCTTACAGGGCGGGATGATCCTCTGCGTCTACCATTTATAGTAGTACCGATCCCACCAACAGTTGCGCCTCGTTCCGCTCACATTCCGAATGCACCGGGAAAGTTGCTTAAGTAACATTAAATGCTTAAGTAACATTAAACGCGTTCCCAGGGTTTTTGTCTTTTCATGTACAAGCTGTCGCTTGCCCCGTGCCTAAAGGCACGGGGTACATGTGTTATGGTCGGCGCTTCGCGCCTCCACTCAGATAACCCGTGAACAAATATGGAGATACTACTCGAGAGCTTGAGCCCTGCAGAAGCGCGTAGTACCAACCGGTCACTGACTTTCCCAATCATGCATACCATCCCAAGGGCAGATTGTTATGCATTTGAATTTGAAACCTACTTGCTGAACGATTTGAATTACTGGTATTGACTATTGAGGCAATCAGCCAAGGTTGCACTGATTGTGATGCACTCGTTAGGCGTGAACGTTGGAGCGTAGGTATTATTTCAATAGAGGAAGACAAAGAAAAAGAAAACCGGTGTTAACAGAACTACCAACTCTCAACTCATTTTGCTTTCTACAGGGAGCTGTTCTTGAAGGCTCCGAAAAGTACTAATCATTCTTTCAGTCAGGCTTAAGGTTCTATCGCCTCCTACGACAACCTCTTCAACAAACTTGGGCTCAAATGTCCCTTCATAAGTCTCATTTTATCCCTCGCTACTGTTTCAAATGTACCTCGAGGCTTGCAGCTGCAGACACGGCTGATGCAGTGGGTTGTTTGCTTCGATCCATTGGCACTTGGTGGTAAGCCTCAATGCGACCCCCGTGACGTGCACACCTGTACCCTACTATACCATCTATTTTTGCCTTTTTACCAATGAATTGGTTTGACCATCTGGGGAGTTGTATACGCAGCACTACCCTGTCACACACGGTATGAGAGCCGGTAAGTGAGATATCATGTGCAACTATTAGGCTTGCGAATCACCTCTATATATTTTATTTGTAAGACCTGTTATTCAAGTATATGCCACAGAAATCTATAGGAACATATGACACACACCTTGTCCTTGTCCTATTGACGGCTCCCCTCCAATTCTACGCGTAAATCCCACTGGGCGACTGATGGGCGCTTCGGCGGGGTTCAAAATGACAATCGTGCGACTGAAACTCATCGATCCTCTGTTATGCCTTGGCCTGCTGAGGGCTCGCTGAATGAAATAATGAAATGATAATCACAAACTGCACAATGGCAAATAATTTATAGGCGGAGTAACGACAGGAGGAGGCCAAGTTGTTAGCTTGGACGCACGGCCCGTCCGAGCCGCCATTTGTCCGTCACTCTCGGAATTACCATCAGTTGAACTTGCTTATATAACAATCAAATGCCAAGAACATGTTTTGTCTTAAGTTATTAGATTGAAAGGCGACCTACCACATCTTCATGTCTTCCGATTTTATTCGTTACGTCTTGTCCAACGTCGCTCTTTCTTCTCAACGCTATGAAACCTTTGTAGCCAAGCTCATTCTACCATACGCTGCATAGCGAACGTCATCCCGGTAACCCACTGCTTTGAGGCAATGTGAGGAAGAATGGAGGCGTCGTTGCTGAACTCCCTGCCGAATGCCGACGTGGCTGTGTCGAATTTCGGGCTCCGTCTCAGGATCAGCTGCGCGTCCATTCGGCTTGGTTTCATTTCCTCACCCAACTGAGCGCTAAACAATGGACTCATTGCCTGTCGACGTATCTGTGCGGCTGCACTCGGCTATTGGCGTACCCACAAACGCTCGACGAGCTCATATAAGAAACAAGTAATCCAACGGGGCCTGAGCATTCACCAACTCATCATATATCGTTCTTCTTTCGGCAACCAGAATGAGCCTCTCGACGATTGCCTCGACAAGCCTGAAGTCGCATGCAGCTGCGGCTATTGCGAAAGCTGCAGGGACCGTTATTCTTCGGCGTGGACTTGTGACGACGACGTTGCATGGAGGCAGAACTACGGCTCGGCGCGACGTGCAGAAGAAGGCTGGTTTAGCTGCTGGGCATCTGCAAGCGAGGAGGAATTTCATCACGATGATTGAGCAAGGACACGAAGGATGGAGATTGACGTGCGTTCACTCATATCATTTTTTTCTGCGTTTTGTGTATACTGACGTTGGTCTTGGTTTGCCTGCAGGTTCGGAAAGAGCCCGATGAAAGTTACGCCAGGGCTGAACATTGCGATTCCAATCGTGCATACGGTCATGCATGTCGACATGCGTGAAACGTCGATTAATATTCCCAACTTGCCGGGGTATACGAGTGATAATGTGCCTGTGACATGCTCAGGGAGTTTGTTCTATAGGGTTACGGATTCGTATAAGGTGCGTCCTACCCTCTCTCTCTCTTTCTCCTCCCAGCTAGGATCCTGATTTGATGGGGCCGCCCCCATAGTCATGCTTCGCAGTGTCAGACGTCGGAGAGAACGTGAAGAACACCGGAACATCTGCTGTTCGATCCGTGTTGGGCTCTTTCACCTATGACCAAGTCATCGCGGATCGAAACGAGCTGAACAAACGGATGAACCAAGTTATCGGGGACTCGATCGCTAATTGGGGTGTCGAATGTACGAGGTTTGAGATTCAGAATTTCCAGCCTGCCAATCGCGAGGTCGAGGTGAGCTTGCCCGTTCATGATATGTGGAAGCTTTGTACTGACGAAATTTTCAGAGACAACTGGAACTGCAGATGGAAGCAGAGAGGAATAGAAGAAAGCAGATCCTGGATACGCAGGCGCAGATCAACGTTGCGGAAGGCCAGAAGCAGAGGATGATTTTGGAGAGTGAGGGGCTGTTGCAGGCCAAGTCGAACGAGGCGGATGCGAGTTACAAGACTGTTTTCCGTGAAGCCGAGGCTCGGTACGTCTTCTTTCATTCCTTGTGACCCATAGAAACGATCCTAATGCCGGTGTATAGAAAACAGCAGGCGCTCATGGAAGCTTCAGCCCTCGCCACTCAAGTCAACGAAATCGCTCGCGCGTTGTCCAACTCGGAAACTGTGACAGAAGAAGACCGCCGTCGAGCCCTCGCTGCTCTCATTGAGATCAAGAGACTCGAACAGCTCAAGGCTATCGCGGCCAGCCAGTCAAACAGCACGTACTTCTTTGGAGACAAGGCTTCGATGGGCGTGGGGAGTGACGTGGAAGCGTTCAATATTGATTATGCGCAGAACGTGAAGAAGGGGCTTGGGGAGGGATCAGGGAGGGAGAAGAAGGTCGATGTTGTTTCTGGCGCAGTAGGCGTTTAGGAGATCGTGACGTCGTCCCCGTTTATCTTCGCCCCCTATTATCTGGCGCTACGGATCAAAATCTCATTTTGCAATGTTTCTTTCAAGCCTCTCTCTCTGTGTGTCTCTCCTCTCGCACCCATCCCCCGCAAGCTGCATCCTTCCTGCTCGACGTTCATATGCATCGATGCCTGGCAGTACTGGAGGTTGTAGGGCTCATTTTCGACGAACTGGGGAACGCGAGAGGGGAACACGGGCGGTGTCCTACTCTAGCCAACCTGGCGCACGTCTGCAAGACTTTCCACGGTCCTGCCATGAAATCTCTTTGGAGAGAGATCCCTGGTATCTCGGTCATTGTGCATCTTTTCCCTCCTGGGACGTTCGCTAAAAGAGGGGGCTTTCTGGTGAGTGAATTCTGTACGTCCCTATGCAAAGTGGAACCTGAATGCGAATGAGCAGCTCCTGAACAACAGAGACAGTATGAGATTCCAGATCTCTCCAGAGGTCGCAGCTTGTATACGGAGGCATACCATGTATGTGAAGAAACTTCGCTTTTGTGAAAACGTCCCCAGGCTCCACTACACCGCGCTAGCATACTTGAATCACGCTCCGGGACGTCCGAAACAACTCTTCCCTCGCGCGGAGGAAGTTCATCTCCCTGCCTTTGCCGACCATCCAATGGAGGCCGTCTTCTATCCTGTTCTGGTTCTGGGACCCTCTGTACGCAAGGTTACTGTTGTCGTTCAACAAGAAGTGTTCTCCACGTACGCTGACTGTGGCCTTGAAGCAGAGCCAGAAGGGGCACAGTGGACAGCTCTTGCTCAGCGCCTGACAGAGCTTACGCCAAACCTTACGTCGTTCGATATCCTTCGATCTGGACTATGCGACGTCTTTGAAAATTATCCCCCTGGACCTGTGGGTACGATCGGTTTCAAACCAACACTCCAAGCCTTCTTCGTTTCTCTTGGGTCTTCGCTGCAATCCCTAGACATTGCACTCCTTGGCCTGAGTGCCACCTCTATGATCTTTCTCGGTCATCTTCAGCGCTTGCATACCCTCAAGATTGGAATCGGCCATAGTACACGCCAAAGCTTCTTCAGCGTTCCCGCCACGACCAACCATCTCACCCTCTCTGCCCTTACCGACCTCACAATCGTCACCAACTCCCACGAAACGTGCAGTAAAGCGTTATCTCTACTTGCTATACCTCACCTAACGACTCTGGTGCTGGAAGTCGAGATGGGAGGAGCTGTGCACCCACGCGATCTGCTCTTGCCTCTTCAGCAGACTGGCTCCCATAGCAGGCTCTCCTCGATCTCCATCTACGAAGTCAAGAATGATTACGAAGTGGACGCTGAGCAGAGTTGGTGGGAAAGGGTCATGTTGGATGGCGTATACTCGTGGTTCGAAGTGGATGATCGAGACCTCCAAGTTCTCTCGTCTTTCCACCAGCTTTCCTCGTTGTCAATATCGCCTTGCAACACGCATGGTGTAAGCGATGAAGCGCTTCGATCTTTGGTGATGGGTTGCCCTGACTTGAGGCGCCTTCATCTTCGAGATGACACGATGCGTCCGAGATCGCCTACTTTGACCTTCGAGGGAGTTCATGCAGCACTTCAGATCGCACAACGAATGGAAGAGTTGACTCTCCGATTTGATGCAACGACACCTAATCTACTCTCCTCAATCGATACATTTTCTTCCATGGACCTTGTTGCCGAATCGCACAATGGGGCCCCGGATTCTACCTACCAATCCTCATCCGTCGGGAGCACCCAAAGCCAGGCAAGCTCGGAGTCACACCTGCGCTCCCTCGACGTCTGCACTTCGCCGCTGAGCTCGTCTTGCTTGTTCAAAACCTGGCTTGCCTGTTGCCATCCACTTGTCAAGGAACTTCACTACTTCAAAGCACTTAGGGAAGGGATGGAAGCGATGTATGATCCTGTTACTTATAGGGATGGTCGTTCGAGGATACGTTCGGATAAAGTCCGACTTTTGGAAAGCCAGATCCGTGCGGCGACGATGTTCGATAGGTGGAATGACGTCCATGCGTTTGTGAGGGAAACCAAAGGGGAGATGGAGAGTTGAAGGGTACGCAGTATACGTGAACGGGGTTATACAGCTTGAAGGTCTTCTTTAATTATCCTTTGATTATCTCCAACCGCGTTTTGCACCCGCCATAGCGAACAAATATTGGGTGTGCTGCAGCATCGCAAACGTCCGTGGGAATTTCATCCCAAACAATTCGAAACGACTGAACAACATCTCTTCTGAATCACTTCGACACCAGGAGACAGCTCTCTCGTTCCAAAATGGCGACTCTAACAGAGCTTCCCCCAGATCTTCTACTCGCTGCACTCTAATTTGTAGCCAAAGAGGCACTACCATCTCTCGTCTCGCTTGCATCTTCCTCGAAGCTATTCTGGGACCTGTACGACCATCCTCCGACAAAGCTGGCTTTGACACGTCAGGCAGTTGAAAGCCATCTTGGAGATTTCTTTGAAACGGCGGAGAAAATCGTAATCCTTGAGGGCTTTAGATTTAGTCTCCGAGAGCTAAGGGCAGCTGAAGAGCAAAGCGATAACAACAAGGTCCAGGAGAAGCTGCAAGGGAGTCACGGAAGTGGAGATCAAAAGGAAACAAGCCCTCGAGTAATAGACGCTCGCAAAGAAAGAGACGGCTTCATTCTGGAGAAGCATAGGCGTGGCTAAGGCGTTCAGCACTCGGTTTTTCATATCTAAGAAAGTGGCTCCTGTCCTCGCCCCTATTCATGCAACCGCGACGCGTTCCGCATGTGACCGGTTGACCGCCCGGATCAAAGCTGAAATCACAATGTTTTCTCCAGTTCGCGTTCTGTTCTAACCACAGCTCTCTCCTTGTTCCCTCGATTATGCATCAGTGCCTCAAGATACCCGAAGTCGTAGCCCTTATCTTCGAGGACCTGGGCAAGTGGAGATGGGATGACTTTCGATGCTCCAGTCTCGCGCGACTGGCGCGAGTCTGCAGGGCGTTTCATGATCCTGCCATTAAAGAGCTTTGGAAGGAGATTCCTGACATATCCGTCATTGTGGGCCTTTTTCCTCGTGGGATTTTTGCGCAAAACGGAGGGCTTTTGGTAAGTATAATTCCTACATATGGTATAGGAGATTCTAACTTTGCGCACTCGCAGCTGTTAGACGACGGCATGGAGTTCCAGATCTCTCCAGAGGTCGCGGCTCGTCTTCGGAAGCACACCATGCACGTGAAGAGGATTCATCTATGCGAAAACATCCCCAAGCTTCATTTTTCCGCCATGGCTTACTTGAACCAAGCCCCAGGACTCCCCAGACCGCTCTTCCCTCGAGCGGAAGAAGTCCACATTCCAGCGTCTGTCAAAAATGCAATGGAAGGTCTCTTTATCCTGCACTTTCACTTGGACCGACTGTTCGCAAGGTCACTGTGGTCGTTCAAGAGGTCCTCAGCACGTACGACCACGAAAGTGACGTAGAGGCGCAGCCAGAAGGGATTCTATGGACAGCTCTCGCTCAGCGATTGGCGGACCTGTCACCCAATCTTGCGTCCTTTGCTATGGCACAATCTCGAGCAGCTAAGCACGATATCTGGGAAGATTATCCAGGGCCTGTGGGCACGATTGGCTTCAAACCAACGCTTGTTGATGCCCTCACCTCTTTCGAGACCAGCTTGCAATCTCTCGACATCTCACTTGTCAGCCTGAACCCCACATCCTTGCGTTCCCTTGGCCAGCTCGAGTCATTGCATACGCTCAAGGTCGGAATAGGACATGCTACAAACCGAAGCCTTCTCAGCCTCGCCTCTACATACCGTGTCAATCTCCCCGCCCTGAGCACACTTACAGTCGTCACCAACTCCCCGGAAACCTGTAGCAAAGCTCTCTCCGTCATAACCGCCCCCCGACTCGTGTCTCTTGCGATCGAAGTAGAACTCGTGCAGGACGGAGGCGTACCCATGCTTCCCTTCCTTTCACCTCTCCAGGAGACCGGCTCACATCATCAACTCTGCGATCTCTCCATCTACGAGGTGACAAACGAACTCGAAGTGGATGAGCGGGAGTGGTGGGAAAGGATGATATCTGGAGAAGAGCATGCTTGGTTCGAGGTTGAAAACGATGCACTGGAAATCCTCGCCTCTTTCCACCGACTTTTGTCCGTGTCGATCTGGCCATGCGATACGGAAATGTGACGGATGAAGGCCTCCGATTTTTGGCTTCTGGATGCCCTGATTTGAAGCGTCTCCTTCTTCGAGATGATACCATGGTTGAGGATCTGCCGAATTTGACAATTGAAGGCGTTCACGCAGCGCTTCAACTGGCACAACATATGGAAGAGTTGACCATCCGATTTGACGCTACAGCGCAAGCACCTGCTCTCGATATTGACCCATTGGCTGCAACCAAAAATCTGCTCTCCATTTGCGACGTCGAAAGCTGCACCAACGCCTCGCCTTTGCGCTCTTTGGATGTCTGTACTTCACCTCTGACGTCGCCACGCCTGTTCAAGAATTGGCTTGCCACCCACCATCTATCCGTTCGGGATATCGACTACTTCAAACCGCTCAAGGAAGGCATGAACGCTGTGTACCGCCCTGTGTTTTACAACGCGAACCCATCGGGGGAACGTTTGCGTAGAGTCAAACTCTTGGAGGATCAGGTTCGTGCGGCGGCGATGTTTGATAGGTGGAATGACGTCCGCGCCTTCGTGAGGGAAATTGGAGGGCAAGCCGACAGCTGAGGCGACTTTGATAAACGTAATTGGGGGTGTCACGCAGAAAGGTGTTCCTTATTTATCCAAAAGCACGCTTTTTGGCAGAAGTATTAAAATCTGACCCCTCTTCTCTGGTCGTTCACCACCCTTCCTCAATTACTTTGCCTCCACTTGCACCACTGCCTTCGAATCCCAGAAGTTCTCACGCTCATTTTCCAGCAATTCATTTGGACCTCAAGCTGGAACATTGGCTACTCTCCAACGCTTGCTAAACTGACAAGAACTTGCAAGGGCCTTTCATGAGCCGGCCATCGTTGTCTTGTGGGAGGAGCATCCTGGCCTAAATCACTCTTGAGTTTGTTACCGGAAAAGCTGCTGGTTGTGTTTCATCAGGAAGCAGTGCGTCTTAAAGTCTCTCCTTCTTGCTATCTCCTTCTGCTTGCTCATGAAGCGGCTACAGTTCATTGGCAGGAGCGCCGAATTCAGCATCTCGCCAGAGGTCACAGAACGTTTGGAGAGGTATATGAAGAACGTCAAGATCCTCCGATACGTACACCACAAAATGAGCCTTCATTTCACTACTTTGGCAAGACTGAACCAGGTTTCTGGACTGCCGCGCCCCCTGTTGCCCAACGTGCTGCACGTCGAGCTGCCAATCATGCCCAACTAACTATAAGATTTCAGCGGTCTTTTATCCGCTTTTGGCTCTTTGACCTTCAGTCCGAACGGTTATAATCATTATCGGCAACCATTTTGAACCCCAGCGAGCCTTACTCGAGCCTGAAGGTCCTGAATGGCTCACGGTTTCCCGCCGGATTGCTCAATGCGCCCCAAATCTCACCTCGTTCTCTGTCGAGCCACATGATTCTGCTCCCTGGCAGATGGCAGAGCCTCCAGGCCCAGTCGGCACGGCCGGTCTCAAGCCATCCATCCTCGCGCTCTGCCTGTCGTTGACATTATCCCTCTCCTTTCTTGATATCACATATGTGACGCTGGACGCCTCGTCACTGGCCTTGCTCGGCCAAGCTCAAGGTTTGACCAGGTTGAAGATCAGCATTGTGCATGCGACCGACGCACCTTTCATTCGGCAACTCATATGGTATCGTTTCCCACTCTAAACGACTTGACCATAAGAACCGATTCGACGTCGACATGCTCCAAAGCCCTCTTGCTGTTGAGCGCTCCCCAAGTGTCCAACCTCTCCTTGTTGGTCTGGATTGGCGAGGAATCAAGCTGCTCCAGCATTTTCGCTGCCTTGTACCAGCGGGTCTCTCATAACAAGCTTAAAATATCACCGCGGCAAGGACCCTCACGAATTATGAGGAAGAGGAAGAAGACTGGTCGACCCCTTTGACTTCTGAATTCAGCACCTGGTTTTCTATCGACAATGAAGCGCTTCATGCCCTCTCATCGTTCGGAGAGCTGTAGAATTTGTCGGTTGCCCCTTGCAGCACAAGCCGAGTCAACGATGAAGCTTTTCTTGTCTTTCTGTCGGGCTGTACGAAGCTCAAGACGCTTCATATACGCGATGATCACATGGATGAGAATGTGCCAGTTCTCACCTTCGGAGGCCTTCACAGCGCGTTGCAGAACCTCTCTTGCTTGGAGAACTGTCATTGCGATTCAACGCATTGGATACCCCTTCCGACCACATCATGATCTTACCACCCACTGAAGGGCCTTATGCCCTCCCCGGCTTGCTCAGGAGATTCAACGGCGGAATCAAGCAAGAAAGATATCGAGCAACTTCAAAGCTTCGTTTTCCTCGACGTCTGCACATCACCACTCGGAATCCCGGACTTCTTTCGCCAATGGCTCGCTTGCCATCATCCTGGCATCCAAGACATCAAGTACTTTCTCCGGACATCAGCATAAATCATGGAGAACTGTTTGAAGAGCAGGTTTATGCTGCGAGGATGTCCGACCAGTGGAACGATGCCGTGTCTCTAACGAGGAGGGCGTAAATAGCAGTGCATGATGGGAAAGGAAGACTGATCCAACGCCTTGTAACACGAAGTAGCAGGCCCAAAATGTGCAGTCCGTTGGCTTGATCCTTGATCATGAGGTGCGTCCTCCTATGAACGGAAGTGTTTCAAGAATCTGAATCGTAGCTCCTTCAAATTTCCTATTGAGTAGGTGCTACAGTATGCCCTACCATTTCTATCAGGGGTCGCGTAAGGGTGATGGAGAAGGTAGGGTAGATGACACATCCAGTAACGAAATAAGCCAATTGCGGATGCGATATACACACGCCTTCCGACGAGGAAGACTTCTGCATTGCCTCCACCACGATCCCCCTTTTTCATGGGGTCTAATCACTCAAGGAGGACGTCCGATCCTACACCTCTGGGCCTATCCCAGCGTCGAGTTGGATCTTCTTCAGTAGCACAGCAAGAAAATGCAAGAGGTAACGACGAACAGTGTCATGCAGAGATCGCCTTCACTAAATCTGGTATAGGGGGGAAACGAGTATCAGAGAATGCGGCAGGACCATCTTCAACAACAGTAACATCAGCTCTGCAGGAAGGGACATAAACACGGTGCATAACAGTTTCAGCTACCACTACAGTTATAGCGGATCTCGCAGTACATCGTATGGTAGGTTCTTCACGAACTTGCCCACATCAATCCTCTGATTGGAATGGTCAGACGATGGCCTGCTTGAGCTCCTTGGCTGGCTTTCGGAGAACAACTTTCGAAATGTGTTGCAAGACAACCTCTTGAAACGGGCCCAAGGGACGAGAAGTCGGTTCCTCAGAGCTCAAATGTTCGTGAAATGGATTGAGGGTCACCCTGGGGTTCTTTGGGGCACGGGAATCCGTACGTCGCTTCAGCACCCATAGTCCCAAAGCGATCTAACAAAGACACATAGCTGGCGCTGGGAAGACGGTTTTAGCGTGAGTCTTGGTGTGCGTTCTCACCGTTTGCGAGAAGATTTCTGAAGGAGCATAGGTCAATTATCATCGAGCACCTTCGACATATCTTTGAGCTCGACAGGCTCAACAGTGACCAGGCCAGAGGACAAACTGGAACTCGCACTCTGATTCTGTTCGCGTTCTGTCGATACAGTGACGCTCTCTCAGTCAGCTGCATCCTCGCAGCTCTCATACGACAGGCCCTGGAGCACCACATTGAGTTCCTTCCTATAGTCCAACGCCTACGCTCGCTACATCAGCTACAACAGACTCGACCTGCGCAAGAGGAGCTCTTCTCAGTACTTGTCGAGATTTCTAAGTCCTTTGGAAGGGTCTTTTTTATCTTGGATGGCGTGGACGAACTGCGCGACGAGGTTCGACATGCCCTCATCCGACTCGTCTCGTCCCTAGACATTCACCTTCTATTAACTTCTCGCCCTCTGCCTTATGATGAAGGCACCCTTGCGAACGCTCAGCGATTTGACGTCGTTGCTGACGGAGAGGACATCGATTGTCTGCTACGATCTAGACTTGCTCAGCTTCCTGGACTGAAAGCGCTTCTTGAACGGGAGTCTCTGACAGAGGATCTTATCTTTGCCGTGCGACAGAATGCTAAAGGAATGTGAGTCTTTATGTTACTAACTTGGCTGAATTCGTCTGACAGCGTACTAGGTTTCTCCATGCTGCGCTCCAAATGGAGATGCTTCGGTATTGTCGAACTGTAGGCGACATTCAGCTAGCCCTGGGGCATCTTCCTCCCGACCTGGACGCATTGTATGCTGATACACTGAACCGCATCAGGAATGCGCCAGAGCAGGACGCCGCCCGTGGGATGCGTATCCTCATGTGGACTGTTTTCGCTGCACGCCCCTTGAAGGTTGATGAGCTTCAGTACATCTTGGCGACGTCCCCCATCTCTTACCGCTTCGATTCCAGTCAAGTTCTTCCCGAGAAGTCGCTTCTTGCGCTATGCCACGGCCTTATTACGGTCGAAAGTGGGACTCGGTGTGTCCGCCTTGTTCGTGAGTACCAGACTCGTTCCATGTAAAAACGGCAAGCCAGCTCTAACCAAGCAACAGACTATACTGCACAGATTACGTTGGAGCGCATGCTGCTGGGGTCATGCCTGACGCCCATTCAGCTCTCGCACTTGCTTGCATCTCGCGATTGAGATATTCCAACCTCCCCAACTCCCACTCGGCATCTCCTTTCAGCTTCGAACACGAGTTCAAGAAATACGTGATGCTTGAATATGCTTACAAGCACTGGTCATACCATTTGCGCATGTGCGCCTCGCTTGAAGAGCTTGACGCCCGCGTCGAGCAATTCATCATCTCTTCCGTCTCGTTTCCAGTTAACTGCGACGGTCGCGTCTGCTTCCTGGGACCTCTACACCTCGCTTCCTGGTACAATCTACCCCGATATTTGCCATGCATCGTCAACGCCGGCCACGACCTAAATGGCAAGCTTCCCAAGACGAACATGACACCTCTCATGCTGGCCGCTATGCGTGGAAACAACGAGTTTTCCAAAGCCTTGTTTTCGATATGTGGCATTCGAGTCGACGTAGGAGGGTCGACAAAGGGTAAACGTCGCTCTACGTCCTTCATGTCGAACCTCACCAACATCCTCCGTGTATCCGGCGTCAGTGTCAACGAAGCCGACCATCTCGGAAGAACTGCCTTGTTCCTGGCGGCGAAAGGAGGGCACACTGGTGTCGTCGAAATGCTCCTACAAGTCCCTCGAATACAAGTCGAGCAGGCAGACCAACAGGGAAGGACCCCTCTGATCATTGCGGCATCCCAAGGGCACTACGGCGTCGTGACAAAACTCCTCCAAGGTTCAGAGTTGAACATCAACGGCAAGGATAGGGACGGGCGGACAGCCCTCATCCATGCAGCAGCAGCAGGTCATCTCGAAGTCTTGAAGATCCTCCTCCAGAGATCCGAGGTCGACGTTAACATGATCGATGGGAGGGGTGACGATGCCGTGAGCTCAGCAGTCAAAGGGGGGCACCTTGAGCTTGTCAAACTCCTCTTGCTAGATATACCTGGGATACAAGTTGGGACAGCTTTACGAGCAAAACTGCTGATCTTGGCATCGAGCTCGGGGGACCATGCTTTTGTTGATGCTCTACTTCGACAGGCATAGGATCGGAAATCCTATAGACTTTAGACGCAGGAGGCGATATGCTTCTGTACCTTGCGCTCCGTGATGACATCCGGCGCTTGTCGATGTAAGGGAGAGTCGGGATTTAGTTAAAATACACACGCTTGGAAATAGCCGAAGCTATATGGACAATTAAGTAGCCAAAGACTCGCTTCGAGCACCATGGAACGCAGAATGATTTTATATAAGGGGCTTTTCGATGCCCTTCATGATCACTGAGTTGCTGACATGATCCGGATGTGCCACAATCAATTTAAAGCTTTCACCGTATTCTCACGGCTTCGCTGCACCTCTTGCCCAGCTACCACCACTACATGTCCTCTTCAGACGCTGGAATGCACCGCTGTTTGAAAATCCCGGACGTTCTATTGATCATATTTGAAGTATTCCTGGAAAGCTTTCGCGCACGTCCCCCTTCCCTCGCAACATTGGCATCGCTGGCACGGACGTGCAAAGGCTTCGAGTTTGCTGCGATCCGAACTTTGTGGAGGGAAATCCCAGGTCTCTGGGTTTTATCCTACCTTCTTCCAACCGGCGCAGTGGTACTGAATGACAAGAGCTGCTATGTGAGTGATTTAACACTAATACAACTGAATGTAAGGCATTAACGACAACGCAAAGGTACCCGCACAACGCCAGGACGCCATCTGGCAAGGCTTCTCTCAGCGCCTGAGCAGATACGGGCCACATGTTAGAATTATTAGGCATGGCTGGTCGGACACGACTGAGGGAATGCGCAAGCGCTTACATTCAAGCATGCTATACTCGTTGCGCGATCGCAAGGACATATCAATCCCTCTCTTCCGAATCTCAACCATATCAGTGTTCCATGCCTGAGGGAATTCCCACTGGAATCCATCTTTTACTCTGCTGTCACGCTCTCGCAGTCTCTTCGCTCTGTCACCCTGATTTCCAACGACTTCATGACAGACGCCGGGGTACTCGGCATTCAACCAAATGGCTACGCGGAGCAGTGGGATGGCGTACGAGGCCGCGTCTTACCCTTTCTACCGTCCCTTCAGTCCTTCTCCATCAAAGGTCCTGAATTCGAGGAGGTATTCCGCCTCTTATTGCGCCCTCACATCGACGACATGCTCCTCCAATTATCTGCCCCTGTAACCAACATCGACATCGCCTCTGTCTCCATCCATCACTCGACCATATTGGCTCTGAGCCGTCTACCTCAGGTGACGAAGCTCTCCCTGTCTCTGGGGCTACGGGACGACCCGATAGCAGAAGGACATAATGGTAGACCGCTGGCATTCCCTGCACTCACCGAAATCGAGGTCAACATCACTGAAGAAGAAAGAGGAAACATATTTCTGGGGCAGCTCTGTGCACCGTCTCTTGCCACCTGCACCATGAGTTTCAAGCTGCCTAGTCGAACTTCCAACCTCCCCATTGAAAGCTTTCTCAGCGCCTTTTCGCAGCATGATCGTCAAAACCTCACTCACATCCTCATTGACGACTGCTTTGCGGACAATTGGAACACCGGGACCTTCTCCTTCATTGTGACCTATCAAGGTCTACAGTGCCTCTCTTCATGCAGGCGCCTTGTGAGCATAGACGTCTTCCCCTCAACATGTTCGGATCCCATAGCAGACAATGAACTAGCCTCGGCTTTCTCCTCTTGGCCCAAGCTCGAGGAGCTTCATCTTAGGAAGCATGATGAAGACACGATACCCGATGGCTTACAATTGACCGCCGGAGGGGTGTGCAAGGCTTTGACCAGTTGCCCAAGCTTACGCTCACTCACACTGCCGTGCAACTTCCAGAAACTCTTGAACTCAAGCGAAGATGATATCAAAGCACACCCTTGCCTTGAATCGTGGAATGTGCTCTATAGTCCAATATCAGCTGGGCGAACCGTCGGGCTGTGGATTAAAGCACAATTCCCGGCTCTTCGATCAGTGGATTACATGGGGCCACCACAATGGTGTGCAAGAAGCTCAACCGACGATGACGAGGACGTATGGAATGCGTTCGGAGGTACGGTTTTTGTTGCGTTGGACCAGTGGACTGATGTCGCACAAGTCCTGCGCGAAGAGGCCGATGTGGATGAAGTGATGCATGTAGATGTATGAATCGAAATCTCTCTTTACATACGAGCCTTTGCCCCCCTTTATCTATTCTGACGCACTGCCATACATATCTCGACACTCGCGGGCTTTGATTGGGCAATCGAGCGCCGAAAGATTTATCGTCCCTCAACCGCCCAGCACTCTCGCTGTCCTAATCCTTGGAACGCAGAGCAGTTGTGAATAACTTGCATGTCGGGGGCTTTACGCTGGAGCGGGTGCATCGTTCAGCCCTGCGAAGGTTCTCACGACCCTACTAAGGCGTTGCCTCTTGCCAGCTACCACCACAACGCTCGACACATCTCAGCACACTACCTCTACGAGCTGGAATGCACCGCTGTCTGCAGATCCCAGACCTCCTTTTGAACATATTTGAAGTATTCCTGGGCAGACCTGGATGCCCACCTTCCCTCGCAACGTTGGCGTTGCTGGCACGGACTTGCAAAGGCTTCGAGCTTGCTGCGATCCGAACGTTATGGAGAGAAATCCCGGGTCTCTGGGTTTTATCTTGCCTCTTTCCGACCGGTGCAGTGGGGTTGAATGAGGGGGGCCATTATGTGAGTAATCCAAGTTTACAGCTACTGGATGCATTCGGATGTTGACAGTGGTGAAAAGATTTCTACCGGACGGCAGGACACCTGGCAACTTGAAGGCCTCGCTGAGCGCCTTGCTAGGTATGCGCCACATGTGAGGAGGATCACGCATGGCTGGTCGGACTCACCGTTCAGCAATGCGCAAACGTTTGCATTCGAGTATTTTGTACTCCTTCCGCTACGACAAGGACATACCAATCCCTCTCTTCCCAAATGTCATTCATATCAGCCTTCCGTGTCTGAACGAACTTCCGCTGGAATCCATATTTTACTCTGCCGCAACTCTCTCGCGGTCCCTTCGCTCGGTGACCCTGATTGCCAACGACTTCATGGTTGACGCAGGACCTCGGGGCATCCAACCGAAAGGCGAAACTGATCAATGGGATGGCATGCGACGCCGCCTGTCTCCATTCTTACCCTCCCTTCGGTCTTTCTCTATCGAAGGTCCTGAATTCGAGGAGGTGTATGCCCTGTTATCGCGCCGTCAAGTCGATGAACTTGTCCTCCAACTATCTACCCCCCTTACCAACATCGACATTTCTTCCGTCTCCATTTGCCACTCAACCTTATTGGCTCTGAGCAGCCTACCACAGCTGGCAAAGTTATCCCTATCCATAGGTCTACAGCCCGGCCAAATTACTGAAGCACACAAAGGCAAACCCTTGGCCTTCCCTACACTCGTCGACATCCACATCAACATCATGGACGAAGAAAGAGGAAACATATTTCTGGGACAACTCTGTGCGCCTTCTCTCGGCACCTGCACCATGAGTTTCAAGCCGCCTGATCGAAGCCTCCGACCTTCCCATCTAAAAGCTTTCTAAGCGCCTTTTCCCAGCACGATCACCAAAACCTCACGCACATTCCTAATCGACGACCGCTTTGCCAACAATTGGGACAGCGGAGGCTTCTCCTTCATCGTGGACTTCCAAGGTCTACAGCACCTCTTTCCATGCAGACAGCTGGTCAGCATCGATATCTTCCCATCAACGCCGCCCGATTCTATAGGAGACAATGAGCTAGCCTTGGCTCTCTCCTCTTGGCCCAAGTTGGAATCGCTTCGTATAGCGAACCCACCACGTGGCCAAGGTGGGATGCCTGACGAGTTTCGATTGACGGCCAGAGGGGTATGTAGGGCATTGTCCTACTGCCCACATTTGCGCTCTCTCACACTGCAGTGTGACTTTCCGACAACTCTCAAACCGAGATGATGATATCAAGCCCCACCCATCCCTTGTGTCGTGGAATGTGCTCTACAGCCCAATAACGAATGGAAGAGACGTTGGGTTGTGGCTTAAAGCACACTTCTCCTCGCTTCAATCCGTGGAATTCTTGAATACGCTGCAATGGTATGCAACGAGGTGGTCGAGCTCTAACCTGTGGAACGAGGATGGCGGCGCGGTCTGCCTCGCGTTGGACCAGTGGACTGATGTCCCACAGATCTTGCGTGGGGATGCCGATGCGCAAACGGTGATGGATGTAGATGGATAAGTTACTAATTCCTGTATGCACGCGACTGGAGCCTTTGACTCCCATCTAATTCCCTTGGAGCAAAGCGGCATATTGACATCGGTATATTGCGGGCGCTTCTGATTCGAGTGGTCGATGGAACGTCCATCAAAGACTCTCACATACTGTAGGCTGTAGCACGTAGAAAATCCGTATACATTTTCAGATGCTGTCGCTGCCTTAAAGTCTTGGAACCACGAGCACTTTTGAGTTCTAGGGCCTCACAGTGATGCAGGTGTATTGATGAGGCACAATATCTAAACATTGCAATGGTTCTCACGGTTCACCAGTGCCTCTTACCAACTACCACGATGTCGACACGTCTCAGCGTCTTCCCTCTAGGAGCTGAGGTGCACCGCTGTCTGCAGATCCCAGACCTCCTTTTGAACATATTCGAGGCACTCCTGGAGAGACCCAATGAAGTATTTCGCCCGCCTTCCCTTGCAACATTGGCTGTGTTGGCACGGACTTGTAAAGCCTTCCAGCTGGCTGCAATTCGAACCCTATGGAGGGAAATTCCAGGCCTATGGGTTCTATCTTGTCTCTTTCCAGCCGGTTCTGTGGAGCTCAATCGAGGGGGTCAATATGTGGGTAATCTAGGCTCTACAAACCTGGCTGACTGACAATCGAATGAAGGTTTTTGCACGATTCCTCAACAAAGATGAGATCTGGAAAGGCTTTTCTGAGCGCCTGAAAGTGTACAGAGCACACGTCAGAATAGTCCTGCACGACTGGCGCCAGCAGTTACACGCTAGCGTGCTACACTCGTTTCGACAACGCGAGGATGTACCGATCCCTCTCTTCCCCAATGCTGTGAATGCCAGTATTCCATGCCTGATCGAAGCCCCATTGGAGTCCATTTTCTACCCCGCGGTCGTTCTCTCGCAGACCCTCCGTTCTGTGACCCTGATCACTAACGACTTCATGACTAGCGCAGAGCCCCTTGGCATCCAACCCAAAGGCGCCACTGAGCTATGGGATGCCATACAGCGCCGGATCTCCCCGTTTGCACCGTCTTTTCAATCCTTTCTCCATCCAAGGTGCCGAAATGGATGAGGGCTTCAGTCTCTTGTCGCGCCATCAGATCGACGACATACTGCTCCAACTCTCTTCCGTCGTGACAAACGTCGACATCTGGACGGTTTCCATTGGTCCCGCCGCCCTGTTGGCCCTGAGCCGCCTAACGCAGCTAGAAAAACTAGCTGTCTCTATTGGGGCAAGGTCCGACCTGGTTCCCGAAGATCAGCGGCGCCCATCACTGGCATTCCCAGAACTTACCGATATCCAGGTGAACATTCTGGATGAAGCAAGCGGGACTTCCTTCCTGGGACAGCTCTGCGCTCCTCGCCTTGCCTCCTGCACCATGAGCTTCATGCTCCCCAATCGATTCTCCGACCTACCCATCGAAACTTTCCTTGGCGCCTTTTCCCAGCATGATCATAAAGATCTCACCCACCTTACCATCAACGACAGTTTCAAGATGAATTGGGATAATGGAAGCTTCGCCTTCATTGTTACCTACCAAAGTCTCCGGCACCTCTCGCCCTGCAGATCTCTTGTAAAGATCGATATATTTCCCTCGGCGTCTCCCGACTCACTTCATGACGAGGAGCTGGCCATGGCATTATCCTCCTGGCCTAAACTGGAAGAGCTTCATCTAGGAAAAACCGAATGCACTCAGCACGAAATCCCTGATGAAGTGCGAGTGACCGCTGGAGGTGTCTCTCGAGCAGTCAAGAATTGTCCGCGTTTGCGCTCTCTCACACTGCAGTGCGACTTCCGTCAGCTCATGAATACAAGCGCAGTTGACGAGGGCCATCCCACCCTTTCGTCTTGGAATGTTGTCAACAGCCCTATAGCGTCAGGGAAGGCAACTGGTCGATGGCTCAAGGCGAACTTTCCCGCTCTTCGATCGGTAGAATACCTTGAGACACTGGAATGGCGTCCTGGAAGACACGAACGCATGGAGTGCCTACCAACGTGCTGTCTGGGTTGCGTTGGACCAGTGGGCCGATGTTCCACGAATCTTGTGCGAAGAGGGCAGGGAAAAAACAGGGAAGGATCTCGATGTATAATGTTGACTCGCGCTTCTTCGATATATGCAGCTCGAAACCTTTTGGGCTTCGATCCAGTTTTTGCGTGTCTAGAGAGCGCTACGAGATGAGAAAGGGCGTTGCGCAGGAGCTGAGGTTGGAGACACCAGCAGTGGCTGCAGAGGAAGGAATTCGTAGTAAGCTTGCATCGCATTGGCTCTTGGATGGGTTGGACGAGAAGGACTGTATCTAGCTCAAAGGGACGATCACTATTGGTTAATTGCGATATCGTTGTGCTTAACGCCCTCCATACATCCGAGTCTCCTAGTTCAAAGCCGGTACCTGACAGGCTACTTTGTGCTTCCTCCAATCACGAGCCTGAAACGAGGTTGGTTTAATGTCCTCGATGCAAAGGCCTTTTCAGAAACGCACCTGGCAACCTGCGCAACAATAAACGACGTCTTTGCATTTCCCGCACTTTAGCATCGTTGATCGTGGGGCGTCGTCACCAGCCGCTACCCTTGGCTCAGAGTTTTGACAAGGCCAATAATTGCATCGCACGGTATGTTCACCAAAAACCGATTTTCTAACCATTGACGAGCCCTCAGCCAGCGAAACGCTCTTTGAAAAGTCAAAGAAGCTGCAGTTTTCGCTGGTGCACGAGACCGAATGGCAAGAGGTAGGATAGTCGTGGACGAGGCTTTGCGGAGGAGTGAATTGTGGACGAGTGAATATAGCTCGGGCTTTACCATCCCTTTGCGATGCTGTGAAGGACGACGAAGGGGGCGAGATACTCGGCCGCATGATCAATGAGAAGGGCACGGAAGAGGCAGTCTGCCTGGTGGAAACATGGATTCGGTTTCTGTTTTGCGAAATAAGCTTGGTCGATAGCGTCATCTAGTGGAATTCAGCACCCGGCTAGAAATGACGGTTTCTGAATGACACGTACAGTTTGATTTGGTCTCTGCCATTGCCCACTTGTCTTCGCTGTATTTCACCCAATATTCGCAAGCCGCGTCCATTTGCTCCGGCGTCCAATTCGTAATCAAAACGGGTATATCGGAAGCACCGAAGTCATGAAAGTTGCGCAACAAGGCGATCTCGTGAATCTGGTATTCGTAAGGCAGAAGTATCAAATAGGGAGAGGGAAGCCACATACCAAGCTGGCCAATACCATCTCCTTTGCCACGTTCAAAGAAACATCATCTCCATCCCGCCTCCGCGCTTCTGCAATCTGTTCGAGATAATTCCATAGACACGGCATGGCATAAAGCTGAACCCTGAATATCCCACAATTCATGGGCAAGAGCCTGCACGTATCGTTTGAACGAAAGAAGATGTTCTTTGGATGCCACAGGTTCTTGGGATTCCAGGCCATTAGGCGACCGTCGGGAACTCTTCCGTCTGCAATGCGAGTGCGTACTGCGGTTGGGACTGTCGCGACGCGCTTGTACCACTGCTTGAGGGGAGACTCGAGTCCCTTTTCTGTCCAACGTTCTTCACTTTCGAATGTCCCGTTGAGGATTGCTTCGACGACGGGAACGTCCATTTCGTGGGCCACCATGTCTGTTTGGGACATGAGGGCTGGTAGAGGCGTTCTTGAGGGCGACATTGAGATATTTCTGGGGGATAGAGCGGTCGTGTGGGTGTAACAGAACAGGTTATCACAGAACGCGACTCGGAGCAACGGAATGAGACACCATTTGTGACGGTAGCACGTGAGGTGACTGAGCGTCACAGTCTGCGGTTACGCCGCGGAAGATTCGAGTCCATCCAACAAGCTAAGTCACTCCGGTGGTAGAAGCGACGTGGGCAATCAGATATAAAGGACGCTCCAAATGCAAAAGAAATATTGGATGTGGATCGGATCGCGTAGTGTACATGTTAATTGGGTTGAATTGAAGCAAAGCAGACATCTCGACAGTCTTAGCGCGCAGCTGCCTGACAGATCACCTTGTGCTGTCGCCAATCAAGAGTCTAAAGGAGGTCGTAAGAATTAAGGTCATTCGGAATCTCGAGGAGAGCTTCACCTGGCACTTTTGGCAGCAATACAGAACCTCTTTGCACTTGCCGCACTTCAGAAGCAACGACTTTGGGGTCTTCTCGCCCGACCGGCGTTCTCGCTTCCGAGTTTCGACATGGCCAGTAGTTACACCTCACCGTCGGGTCTCCCAAACAACGACTTCCGAACCATGGGTGATCCGTCAGCCAACGAGAAGCTCTTGTCAAGATCGAAAAAGCTGCAGTTGTCGTTAGTGCAGTCAACGGCTTGGACAGGATCTTGGGAAAGTCGTGGATGAGACTTTCGGGAGGCACGAACTTGGGGGCGAGTGAAGATGGCGCGGGCCTTGCCATCAGGCAAGATGGACTGAAGGACGATGAAAGGAGGGAGGTATTCAGCTGCAGGATCAGAGACGAGGCGCCGTAGGAGGCAATCGGCTTGATGAAAGCATGGGTTGGATTTTCCGGGCAAGAAATGCGCCCGGTTGAGGGCGTCATCTGGCCAGAATTGAGTATCCTGTTTGCGTCGAAGGATCAAAGGTAACGTACATTCCACCTTGGCCTCTTCTTTCGTCCAGTGGCCTTCACTGTACGTCGCCCAATAGTCACAGGCAGCATCCATTTGTGTGGACGTCCAGTTGGTGACGAAAATGGGGATATCAGAACCGCCAAAGTCATGGAAGTTCCGTAGCATGGTCACTTCGTGGATCTAAGCCGTCGTAGGTTATAAAATCGCAATCGAAAGAATAAATAATGCTTACAATACTTGCAACAATGAACTGTTTCGTTCCCTCGAGCCCTGACTCGCGATCTTGCTTGCGCTTTTTGGCAAGCTGCTCGAGATAGCTCCACAGGCTAGGAAGAGCATATATCTGGACTCTATACACTGCGCAGCTCATCTGCAACAGTCTGCAGGTGTCGTTTGACCGAAAATACAAGTTTTCGGGAAGCCAAGGATTCTTCGTGTTCCAGACGATCGAACGCGCATTGGAAAGCCTTCCATCTGCGATGCGGCTTCGTACTGCAGTGCTACCCGTCGCAACGCGCTTGTACCACTTCTTGATAGGTGATTCGAGGCCTTTAGCTTCCCAGACCTTTTCGCCGTCAAAAATCATGTTCAGGATATTCTCGACGACAGGAACGTCGAGGCTCATGGGCCACCATGTCCGACTCAGACATGAGACCAGGAAGAGGCAGCTCTGTGGGTGCCATTGAGTGATGATAAAGAGTGGATTGGTCGTCGTTGTGGTCTGCTGGCAGAAAGGGTCTGAGACGCGGACCCAAAATGGCTTTGTGACGTCGACACGTGATCGTGACGAGGCCGCGACATATAGGGGCTACCCCTTCCCTGTCACTGCGCAGACTTCTCTGTCAACTGCCAATGTCTTACCCCGAGACGGACTGGTTTCCAGGTAAATGATCCAGAGGCGTTCTTGGAACTAAGCTTAATGGCAGTCTCGTACTGGAGTTGTAGTAATCACTCCCTCGCACTCCTCTCTACTTTCGCGGCCTTTGCCGAGGGCCTGGCCGCAGGTCTAGTGTTTCCGTAGAAGTACCTGCCGCGTTGATAACGCCTTTGGCGAGCTGTTGCTTTCAGTGAGGCTTGATCTTCCTTCTGGCTATTTGGTGAACCTCTGAGCCTTCAAAGGTGACGGTAATTGTCAATCCACATCGTTGAGCTTCCCTCCACTACCGCTGACCTGAAACACAGGATAACGAAACATCACCTTGAGCTTCTGTACTTCATCAATCGATATCAGGAGCTCTGTCGGATTTAGATGTTCTGGAATAAGCCGCAACACGCGTAAGCGCTAGGATCGTGTCTCGGGAGTGTGCCAGTGCACGATGCTCCCAGATGTAGCGCACATGGCCCTCAGCCGAGGTACGATCGTGTGGTGACCCAGATGTCGGCATCCTTCTCGCCAACACTGGCTAGTTCATATGTCAAACCTTCCCGCAACCAAAGGCGAGGCTGCCGAACCGAGATCATGATATGAAACGCAGGTTTGAAGATCTCGTGGTGACCGGCTGCGAAACCGACGTCCTCTTGCCTCTCCTCAGGAACGTTCTAGTATGTTTTGGGACTTTCATAAATTGAAGGTCGTGTATTTGGCATGTGCTTTTGAGACCGTTCAGCGTCCAACGTGAGTTACTTTCGGTGTCCTTCATTCATCAATGCAGGAATGCGCAAGAACCTGTGAAAGTTGCAGGCGGCTTCCACGAGACAAGTGTAAGAGAAATTGGGAGAGCAGAAACACGATCCAAAGAAGAAATGAACGTAAAACTCGTGCACGCCACGAGCGACAGATGATGAAGTTAAGCGAGAAGGGAAGCGTGTTTCTCACTTCGGGGTACGATCTGGCACTGGAAAGGGAGTGGTTTCCTAGTGTTCGAGAGCGTGAGCTACCCTTTCATGATTCTGTAATCATAGGCACTCACGCTACAATCTCTGAGAGTGTATCCATTTCTAGCCCCAATTCTTCCCCTGAATCGTCGGTAGACGGCTTGATTTCAAAGACAGCAAGAAGGGATGCGATCATCAAAGATGTAGCTTCGATGTTCAGGTGGCGGCCTGGGCAAATCCTACGCCAAGTCAGTGTGAGTGATACAACTCTGCTGATGATTGCTGTTCTCGAATCTTACCTCCTTCCGTAACCAAAAGCAGCAATCTCAGGGTCAGGAACATTGGTGTTGATATTCCCCTCCTGATCGAGGTACCTATCAGGGGTTAAATTGGCGAGGGTTCACAAAAACCTCGGGATTGTTGAGGACCGCCCTGGATTGGACGTTATGCAAACCGACGTTTCCATCTCTAAAAAGGAACCTACCACGCATTGGGAAACACTGCTGTGCCTTTGGGTATGAAATATCCCTTGTACTCGTCGTCTTCTCTGCTCAGATGTGGAATCGCTGGCGCGGTTATCTCATTAAGATAGGCGCACAAAACCCGGGATCGAGTGGGCCTTACTGAAAGGTGTTATGACGTGCCATCTAGAAAGCTCCTTGAGGATGGCCCTTATATAAGGCAGCTGGTCGAGGTCGCTGAGGTTGGGTAGTCGATCATGGCCAACAACACGGCTAATCTCTGCGTGAGCTTTCAGCTGGACTTCCGGGTGCCTTGAAAGTGCCCAAAAAAGTCCTAGCCCGGTGGCAATTGACTTGCGGCATTACGAGGTTCAGCAACGAAACCAATAAGTAACTTGAGACTCACAGTATCGGCGCCAGCTGAGCGAGAACGATTAGATGCCATAATTTGGAGTTGGAAGGTAACAATTAAACTGACCCTGAAACACCACAGTTGCTGTGAATCGCCCCACTTCATCGCGCTCTTGTTGCTCTTTCTCTGACAAACCTGTGTCGACGCTTGAAAGAAATTGTTTAACGAGACTCGGATAGCTGCCAGATCCATTGCCCCTATCCTGCAACCAGGGTCCAGATACCAATGAGTGGTTGTAGTCAGCATAGAATTTCAAGGGGAATGCAAATAGCTCACAAGCTTCTCCTTCGCATCGTCATAGAGTGCGTTGGTGACCTGGTAGGCCAGTGCTCGTACCCCTTCGATCTCTTTCTTCCAGCCAGCTCCAGGAAGCCAAGCTGGAACGAAACGTAGAGCCGGGAAAAAATCAACCCAAAGTCGACCCGGACGGAGAAGCGCTAAGAAGCTGTCATTCAGATGTTCAACCTTGGCGATTCGGGCTTTGTTGAGCTCATGGTCTGAGGAGCCATATGCGATGCGTATGATGATAGAGCCAAAGAGGCTTTGCGAGTAACATGGTTAATATCGAGTCAACCATGACTCATTGTCTGTGAAACTCACTTTCGTACATGGTCAGCGAAGTCGGCAGGCGTCGAGAACAGGTGTTGAAGGAAGCGATGTACCTCCTCTTCCACCACAGGTCGATATTGTGCAACTTGCTTTGGACCGAGGAGTTGATGGAACACACGCCGGTACTCCTTCTGGCGGGGGCCATAATTACCGAAACCCCAGTTCCACACGCTTACGTCCATCCTATATTCCTGGTAAGAGGCGAGGAAAATAGTAAGAAAGGCAGGAAACCAACAACTTGGAGCCCATTGATTGTATTCTGTCCGAGTAGTTCAACCCACGTTTTTCCAAGAGGGCTAAGCAGTCCTCCAGATTGTTAAGAATGAGCATAGGTAGGCCAGGGACCTCAAGGTATATTATGTCGCCTTGGAGTGTTGCTAGTCAGTATAAGCGGTGTTGAAGAAGGCAACCGTCTCACCGTAGACTTTCCTCCATTCAGTTGTACACCTTCCAGGGCTTTTCACCCGGAATTTGAAAGATGTTGCCAAGGAGGGGTAGGCCTTTTGGACCATGCGGGAGCGGAAGACCTCGCCTACTAATCGTCCTTCGAAGAACAACGAGAGCGGAGAAAGGTTGAAACACCAATGGCCAGCAGTAACCACCCCAGTGTCTGTGTGTCGAGGGGAAACTCGAGCATGTCCGAACACAAGGCTTCGAATACCGCTTCTTGACGCTCTAAATAGCCAGGCGCACAATACGCCACCCTAGATGTACATATTGAAGAAGTCCATTCGGGGCGACTGAAATACACAAGGGGTGACAAGTGACCAGACTTCCATTTCATGCCGGACGGCATGGCAGTCCTGAACTTGGGGCATATACTTCTGAGGGGCTCGGCATATTGCGTGGAAAAGACAGAGGCTCAAGACTCGTGTGCGAAGCAAAGCTGGATAGCCTCGATTTTATGTATGTCAGCCTCGGAAGCTGGCATTTTCATCAGCTTAGCGCGAGACACAACATATTAATACTGTGGCAGAGTCAAAGCAAGAACGTACATCTGGTTTCTGTTGAGGTACAAAGGTTGAGGTTGGATCGATTGAATATTGCGACCCGCGAGACCACTGCCCGTGGGAGGTCTTGGGTGTTTCATAAAACATGAAGATTCCGTCTTGACTATCTGCTCTTGTTACTGGTCAGGCTCCGAAGCGAGCTGCTTTCAGTGTGCTTCATTCATTGGGGGTGGAAATGTATAAGAATCTGTGAAAGTTGTTGGTGGCTTCCACGATATGAGTGGAAGAGGATTTGGGAGAATAGAAACATGATTCGAAGAGGGAAAAAATGTACGAATTGGGAACTCCATGGATTACAGCTTAAACAATCAAGCGAGAAGGGAAGCGTGTTTTTCGCTTCGGGGTACAATTTGACACTGGAAAGGGAGTGGTTTCCTGGCATCCCTGAGCGTGAGCTAGACTTATATGGTCCTATACTCAGGACTCACGCTACGAAATCAGAAACTGTATCCATTTCCAACACGATTGCGTTCCCGGACTCGTCCTTGGGCGGCTTTACTTCGAATACTGCAAGAAGAGAAGCGATCATCGAAGCTATTATTTCGAGGCTAAGGTGGCGGCCCGGACAAATCCTGCCCAACCAATGTGAGCAGTTGGGTTTGCCAGATACAAAATGTGTTTGGATCCTACCTCCTGCCGTAACCAAAAGCCGCAATCTCAGGGTCGGGAACATTCGTGTCGATATTGCCGTCCTCGTCGAGGTACCTGTCGGGGTTGAATTGACGAGGGTTCACAAAAACCTCTGGGTTGTTGAGGATCGCCCTGGACACGATGTTATGGAAACCGACGTTTCGATCTCGAAAAAGGACCAACCACGCATTGGGCAATATCACTGTGCCTTTGGGTATAAAATACCCTTTGTACTCGTCATCTTCTCTGCTCAGATGCGGAACCGCTAATGCCAGTAATCTCAGAAAGACATTCAAACAGAAGAGATCGAGCGCGGCTCACTGAAAGGGGTCACGACGTGCCATCTAGCAAGCTCCTTGAGGATAGCCCTTATATAAGGCAGCTGGTCGAGATCGTTGAGGTGGGGGAGCCGATCGTGTGCAACGACGCGCCCAATCTCGGTGTGAGCCTTCTGTTGGACTTCTGGGTGCATTGCAAGTGCTACAAAGAGTCCTAGCCCCGCAGCGATTGACTGGCGGAATCATAAGGGTCAGCAACTAAACGACGGCCAGCAATAAATTAGGACCGACAGTATCAGCGCCGGCTGAGCGAGAATGATTATAAGCCTGAATTTTGAAATCGAGCTACAGTAAGAGCTGACCTTGAAACACCGCAGATGCTGTGAACCGTCCCACTTCATCACGCTCGCTGTTTCTCTTTCTCAGTCAAGCCTGCGTCAACGCTTGCAAGATATTGCTGGACGATGCTCGGATAGCCGTTAGCTCCTTTGCCACTGTCCTACAAGACGAATCCGGATATGAATTAATGATGGCCAGGTTGAGCAGGGACGAGCTCACCAGCCTGTCCTTCGCGTCAGTCACAGGGTATGTTGGTGACCTGGTCGGCCAGCACCCGCACCCGGTCGATCTCTCTCTTCCAGCCAGCTCCAGGAAACCAAGCTGGGACAAAACGTAAAGCAGGAATAAAATCAACCAAAAGACGACCGGGACGAAGGAGCACTAGGAAGCTGTCGACAAGGTGTTCAATATTGGAGATCCGGGCTTTGTTGAGTTCAAGGATCTGAGGAACCATATGTGATTCGTATGATAATAGAGCCAAAGAGGCTTTCAGAGAATGTTTGTTATTAGGGTAGTCAATTTCACTGTCCGAGGGACTCACCCTCGTACATGGTCGGCAAAGTCCGCAGGTGTTGAGAGGAGGTGCTGAAGGAAGCGATGGACCTCTTCTTCCATCACAGGCCGATATTGCGGGATTTGCTTGGGGACTGAGGAGTTGGTGGAACACACGCCGGTACTCCTTCAGGCGTGGACCGTAGTTTTCGAAACCCCAGCTCCATACGCTCAAATTCATCCTAAATTCCTCATTAGCTACAGTAGGAATAGCTCGAACAGGAGGGAGGATCGGCAAACTGACAGTTTGGTACCCATGGATTGTAGCCTATCAGAGTAGTTAGCCCCGCGCTTCTCCAAGAGAACTAAGCAGTCCTCCAGATTGTTAAGAATGAGCAAAGGTTGCCCAGGAGCCTCGAGGTAGATTATGTCGCCTTGGGAGAATCGCTAGTCAGACTCGGCGGTATCAAGGAAGGCAATCGCCTCACCGTAGACTTTCCTCCATTCGTTGTACACCTCCCAGGGTTTTTCGCTCGGAATCTGAAAGATGTTGCCGAGAAGTGGTAGGCCTTTTGGACCAGGCGGGAGGGGTAGACCTCGCGCGCTACGCCTCCCTCGAAGGACGGCGAGGGTGATGAAAGTTAAAGCACCTATGGCCAGTAACCATCCCAGTGTCTGGGTGTGGAGGAGAACCTCGAGCATGTCCGAAAACAATGCTTCGAACGCTGCTTCTTGCAGCTCTAAATAGCCAGGCGCACAATACGCCACCCCGAACGTACATAGACAACTGAATTGAAGAAGTCCGTGAGTCAGGGCAACCGAAAATCACAAAGCCCAGGTGACCAGAACTCCATCTCACGCCTGACGCCATGTCAGTCCTGAAGGGGGCACGCAATGCTGAGAGGCTGGCAATGCCTGGCGGACAGAGGCTTGAGAGGCGGCACGACGCAAGACTGGATGACATCGAGTTCTGTGGATTTCAGGTTCGGAGCGGCTAACCGTGGAGATTCAAACGCACTTCTGGCAGAGTCAGAGCAAGAATATACCTCTGGCTTGTGCTGAGGTACAAGGTCAAAGTCGGTTCCAGATTGCGACCCATGAAACCACTGCAGGGATTACGGCAATGTCCCTCAAATCTTATCTGCTTCTGCCTTAGCGTCACCATTTACGCTTCTTGTCCTATCGAATCGCGTTCGATAAGGTGGACTGCAGATAAGCGTAATTAAACGAACCAAGTATCAAGATAGTGTACAAGCAAATATACAGACAACGGATGCACGATACACGAAGGAAAGGCGAGCTAAGTTTACAAGGCGAAACGAAGCGAACGAACGACAAGAAAGAAAGAACCAAGGAACCAATCAAATGATACCAAAACCCTCAAAGTCCAAGAATGCCTCTCCAAGAGACATTTTTCGTACAACCAGAGCTTCAACGATGAGCCGTGGCTTGTCATCTACATCAGAAGGCGACGAGGCGCCCAGCGCCCCTGCAAGCTTGACCGCGGTTCGGGTCAACATCGAGATGTGATTCGGCTGGTGCGTCGAATTTAGGGGTAGGCAGGTTTGCTGGCGGTGGTTGGGAAGACGTCATCGTCGTCTTGGTCCTCGTCCGCGACAATGGAGATGGCAGGGACAGCTTCGTCGATGGTAGGCTCGACATTGTGCGCTTTGACATCGGCGGCTTCGGCGGTAAGGTCGAGATTCTCCAAGGCGGTGACGATGGTCTCCTCGACGGTCGACACGGCTGGCATGGGGGCTGGGATAACGATGGGCTCGCCGATGGTCTGAGCAGCCATAGCCATTAAAGCGCTCTTCTTCTCCTCCCGCTTCTTGTCTCTCATCTGCCGCCGTTGCTGAGCCTTTGGAACCTTTGGATCACCGTTGATTGACTCGCCCATGATGGCCGGAGGCAAGACTTTGCTCTTCTTGTTCCGCTTGTTCTTGCCACCGACGAGGAGATGATGGTGTGTGTTGGGCTTGGTCCGAACAGGACGTGGCTTGAAGACGTTGGAGATCTCGAGGTCAACGCTGTACCGTGGAACACAGGTGGAATCGGTATCCGAGTCTGGATCCATCGTAAAGACGCCACTGGTCAAATGGTGTCTCTCGATGATGACGGTACTCGTCAGCTCTTCACCCTCGTCCGTCAAGTCGACATCCGAATTGGAGAACGAGCTCAACGGCCGAGCTGGAATAGTCTTCATCGTCATTCTGCCCTCTTCGACAATCCCCCGACCGCCTGGCAAGCTTAGGCCAACGCAGCTGGGATCTCGACCTCTTTCACGACGATGACGCTAGCGCCGATCTCTCCCAGCCATCATCTCGAGCGTCTCCAAGCTCTGCTCCAGCTCATCCCGAGGCAGGCCAATGAGATCACCGGAATCAGCGACCCCGAGCTCGTAGTACGCCTGTCCGCCGCCTTCGAGTAGCCTCCACTTGAGCTGGGTGACGAGGCTGGCGAAGCGTGCTGGGGTGGGATCGAGGAGCTGGAGCTTGTATTCGACGTTTCCGTCGTCAGACTCTGCGACGAGCCTTGGAACGCTGAGCATCGCGAGCTCATTCGCAAGCGGGCTCGGGGTGTGTATCCGGCTTTTGGGAGCAGGAGAAGGAGATGAAGGGATTAACGAGTCCCATGGGCTCGGTACTCGAGGGCTCTCGGATTCGGATTCACCGAACATTACTGAAGGCAGGCGTCTGGGTTGAGATTATCCTTTTATTCGAGTGGTGTTTGAAGAAAGGATTTATGTGGGTATTCGAGGTTTCATTGTTTCTGACAAGAAATGTGGCAATGGCTGGGACCAGATACACGCGTTTAGCAGGCCATAGAGGCAGCGATTGGGGTGTGTAAGGGGTGTGGCTTCAAACGTTTGTCGATGGGAGGAAGGTAAAGGACGCGGTTGCAATCCTCTGCGTGTTTTATTGTATGTTGTTTGTCTTTCTGACTCATATGCCATCACTGGACAGGCGCTCACCGCCTTGAGAGTCATGAAGCTGGCGAACCTGAATGACAGGAACAGCCTCGAGTCAGGTATACCAGTGGATATCTCAAATGTATCACAGCACACCTCCGAAGACGGCCCATCGTTCAATCTCTTCGCGCCTACAATTCGATCCTTTGGTATTGGCCAATTGGTGTGAGTACAAGAATGATAATCACAGGAAGAAAGAGTCCTACAAAAGGTTATAGTACGGGTAGTTTCTTCAATCATCTACCTTCGTGTCACTCTCTGCTCCTTCAAGAATTATCCTTGGCACTTGAATCCACTGTGCCAATGTGATCAGGTCTTCTTTATGATTACGCCAAATGTTGGGGTTTTTGAACCGAGAGTCGAGCAAAAGGTCTCGAGGGAACGTCTTGAATTCAAGATCTTCGAGTAATGGAAAATTAGAGTCCAACCAGTGCCCAACGTCGGTTGCACTGTCGATGGGAGAATTGTAGACATTCCATCGTTCGAGAGAAGGGTGAGGTTCGGAATCATCATTCGAATTGGGAATCACCCGGAAATCGCAGGGGAGAGCGAGGCGGTAGAGACTTGGGCAGGCTTTGATGGCCTTACGGACGCCTTCGGGTGTCAACAGAAGACCAAGTGGGTCAAGCGCATGGGAATTCATGTCAAAGAACTCGAGTTTTTTCCAGCAGGAAAACGCCTGAATCAAATCATTGTCCGTCACCGGATCTTGCAGACTGAAAGCGAAACATCCGATAGTGAGGGTGATGAGTTTTGGGCACTTCGATAAGTACCTCATGGTTCTGACCGTGACTTCGAAAGGGGCCATGCTCTTGGTGACACGATTGGCTGTTTGGCTTCGGATGATGAGTCGAGTGAGGGGCTTCCTTTCGCGCTGGAAGAAATGACCGAGAATGCCATCGAGTGGTAGTTGGACATCTTCATTATCAGGTTGCATATGGACGCAGATCGTGCACTTTTGCAAAAGTGGGGCGCAAAGTCCTGCCAGAAATTCGGTTCTGTCGAGCTCTTCCAGAAGAACGACGCGAAGGGTGTTGAGGGAAGGAAATTGGAGTGTTGAGGGGTGCTGAAACTCGGCCAGTCGACAGTTCTTTTTTCCGATAACCATGTTCAGCGAAGAGAGCACAGGTAAGGAGCTGAGAACTATGATCGTGGCACTTGAGATAGCAACAGTAGAGAGGTCGATGTTTGTCACATGTATGGATAACCGTTGGACGATGAGGTCGATTTGAGGGCGCTCAAGGAATTCGGTGACTGCCTCCATTTCCGCGATATAGATAGCGAAGGAATGAAGCCTTGGCGCTCCTCGAAGAAGTACGGACTGAACCACCTCCCATTGCCTCTCATCGCCGCTCGGATGCCAGATTCCCGGGGAACTCGCCATTTCTACCATATCATCGTCGGTGTTAAGGATGATCGAGCAAACCGAGGGCCCGAGAACTAGAGGTGGATAGAACAAAGATAGCATCGGAGCGTCCGTGAGGCAGGGGATTATAACATGGTGCGCGTGAGGAAATAAAGGGGTTGGGACACTCGTGCATTCCAGCAACAGGAAGAGGAAGCTGCTGTGCAGAGATTTCGTTGTATGGTCCTCGCATTTAGGAACATTGCCCCAAATCACCTTGACGTAGGGCCTATACACTGAGAGGCGCCCAGAAAACGCGTCAAAGTCGAGAGGCAACACCAAAGACTGTGCCAGGTGGTGTTAGCGACACGATTATGTACCCATGGCAGGAGACGTACGTAGCGCTTTGCTCTGTCCATTTTCACAGATTTTCGCGGGAAAAGATATGCTATAACATAAAGCCCTGGGATCTCTTTCCAGAGGGCCCTGATAGCAGGCGTCTGAAAGATTTTGCAGGTTCGCGCCAGCGACGCCAACGCCGCGAATCCAGCTGGAAGAACCTTACAGTGACAATCGTCGTTGAGCGGTCGCGAGAGGGACTCGAAGATATTGAGAAGAACATCAGGGTTCTGAAGGCAGCGATGCATGCCGGAGCAATGAGGATGTTTAGTCCAAGTGGTTTGAAGGAAAGACGCGTTTTCTAATTTACGCCTTTCGCGATCATTTTGTACCCCCTCAGTGACTAAAATTGATCCGAACTGTCTAGCCTTGCCTCCGAAAGTTACCTCAACATGCTTGAAATGCCAGCCCATGATTCGATCTCTTCGAGAATTTTGAGCATTCACATACAATTCAATGCTTTGGTATTGTCGATTTGGCCTGATTGCAAGAATTATAAGAAGAAATACGTCCTACAGAAGGTAGGCATGATACGGGGCGTTCTTCATTCGTCTACCTCCATGTCGCTCTCCGCTCCTTCAAGGAGCTTTGGCACTTGAACCCACTGCGTCAGTGTGATCGCTTCTTCTTTGTAAGACAACCAAATGTTATGGCTGTCGAAGTCGAGCATGAGACCTCGCGAATGGTTCTCGAATGCAAGCTCTTCGAGATTTGGAAAACGAGACCTCAGCCAGAGCCCAACGTCGATTGCACTGTCGATGGGAGAGCTGCAAACATTCCACGTTTCGAGGGAGTGATGGGGTCTGGCCACTTCGCTAGTAGTAGACGAAAGTGTGCGGAAGTCGCATGGGAGCATGAGGTGGCGGAGCTTTGGACAAGCCTTGATAGCATTATGGACGCCTTGGGCGGTCAAAGCAAGGCTGCCTGGCTTGTTTTTGCGAAGGTACATGGAGAATGATTCGAGCTTGTTCCAGCAAGAAAACGCGTGCGCCAAATCATCGTCCGTGACCTTGTCCCGTAGACTGAGAGCGACATAATCGATGATGATTTTGGTGAGGTTTGTACCCTTTGCTAAGTGCCTTAGGGTCCTGGCGGTGACTTCGAAAGGTACCATGGCCCAGTCGACACGGTTACAGGTGACGTTGCTGATAATGAATTGGGTAAGGAGGCGCCTATCCCGCTTGAAGAAGTAATCCAGGACGTCGTCCAAGGGAAGTTGACCATTTTTGTCCTCGAGCATAAAGTGGAAGGCAATCGTACACTTCCGTAAAAGAGGTGCGCAGAGCCCTGCAAAAACATCGGGCCTGTCGAACTCATTCGGAAGAACAACGCGAAGAGTGTGGAGGGCAGGAAATTGGAGTGTCAAGGAGTGCTGAGAACCGGCCAATCGACGGTCTTTTCGTCCGATAACTATCCCCAACGACGAGAGCATAGACAAGGAGCTGACAGCCCTTAGCGTGGCGGTCGAGACAAGAACCGTGGAAATATCGATGTTTGTCACGCCCGTTGACAAGCGCTGAACGAGAAGGTCGATTTGAGGGCGCTCGAGGAGGACAGTGACTGACTCCGGTTCTGAAATGTGAACCGAGAAGGAAGAAAGCCTTGGAGCAGTTCGAAGGAGGGCAGCGTTAATCACGTCCCATTGTCTCGCATCGCCTCTTGGATGCCGGTCTGCTCGTGGGTCCGCCTTTTCTACCATGGCATCGTCGGTGTCGAGGAGGACAGACCGAACCGAAGGCCCGATGACCAGAGGCGGATAGAGCAAAGATTCCATCGGAAAATCCGTCAAGCATGGGATGGTGACATGGTGGGCGTTAGGAAATAAGGGAGCTGGCACATCGGTAGATTCCAATAACAGGAAGAGGAGGCTACTGTGGAGAGACTTCGCTGTGTGGCCCTCGCATTTAGGAGCGGTACCCCTTATAGATTCTACGTAGCGCTTGTATACCGAAAGACGTGCAGAAAACGCCTCGAAATTGAGCGACGAGGCCGCGCACTGTGAGCTGCGGTTAGCGACACGGTTGTGCGGTATAGATGCAAGCAGACTTACATAGCGTTCTGCTCTGTCTATTTTCAGAGATTTTCGCGGGAAAAGGTGGGCTATCACATAAAGCCCTGGTATCTCTCTCCAGAGGGCCCTGATAGCAGGCATCTGGAAGACTTTGCACGTCCGCGCCAGCCACGCCAACGTCACGAAACCATCTGGAAGACCCTCACAGTGACAATCTTCGGTGAGCGGTTCCGCAAGCGACTCGAATATAGACTGAAGAATATCAGGGATCTGAAGACAGCGATGCATGCCTTTGTACGAAGGATGTTAGGTGCGTGTGGTTTGAAGGAAAGACGCACTTTCTAATTTACCCCTTTTTTGTACCCCTAGGTCGCTGAAATTGATCCGAAATGTAAGGCCTTGCCACTGGCGCTAATACAGTCGGCACCGGCTTAACGCATGAGCCTCGGTAGACCCCCAATCTTATGACTTTTCAAAGGTTATGTGTTTTGGTAGTGGCAGACCAACCCATTTCCACATAGGCTAGAGGTCTCCTCTGATAGTGACTTGGCAGCCCCTCTCGCTAGAATTGTGCCCTTCTGACATTATTCACGAATGTGACAGTGAGCCCATACAAGCAATTCATACCACTGTGGGTACCACTTGAGCAAGCGAAGGATGTAGAGGGGTCTCCGAACATGGCAAATACGGCCAAGTTTTGGTGAAATATATGGGAACTATGCATTTTGACCCCTCCCATGTCTATGCCTTATACCTGTTCGCAGGTTTATACCTTTTGGCATATTTTTGGCAGAGAACCAAGTTGGTGGTCCCCAAATCCTATGTCTTTTCAGAGGATGTGCGTTAAGATGGTGCTTCAGACGACTCCCATTTGCAAAATTGATGATGGGAAGGGTCATTGGGGGTCTTATATGTGACTAAGTTATGGCTAGCTACTTCTCACCTATCCAACTCTGTGTTTGCCCTGGTTTCTCCATGAAGTACCCGTCGCACTAAGATCCATTGCGTCAAGGTAATCAGCCCTTCCTGGTGACGAGGCCAAATGTCGTAGGATGGAGCTGTCACAGGGGAGATGAGGGATCGGGGATAGTTATCAAATTCAAGCGTCTGGAGTCCTGGAAAACGAGCCTTGAGCCATAATCCAACGTCGTTTGCAGTGCCAATGGGAGAACCGCAGACATTCCATCTTTTGAGAGAGCGATGAGGTTCTCCGTCCCCTTGCAAGTTGCTGGGAACCGCACGGAAGTCGCATGGAAGAACGAGACGGTGTAGACTTGAGCAGGCCTTCACAGCCTCGTAGACACCTTTGGCGGTCAATAAATGGTTGTCTGGGTCACATCGGTCCTCAACCATCAGAGAGAACGACTCGAGCCTTCCCCAGCAAGAAAATGCCCTAGCCAAATCTTCGTCCGTGATCTTGTCGCGCAAAGCGGCATGTCCGACATAGAGGTTGGTGAGGCTTGAGCACCTTGAGAGAAGCCTCAGGGTTCTGGCTGTTATTCTGAATGGGACCAAGCACCAATCGACAGTGTTGGCAGTGTCGTTGCTAAGGGTCAAGTGGGTAAGGGGTTGCCTGTCCTGTTGGAAGAAGGGGTCAAGGATGTCGTCCAGAGGTATTTCTTCGTCTTCATCGAGAAGCCTGCTGATGGAAATCGTGCACTTCCGTAGAACGGGTCCACAGAGCTGTGCCAAAAAATCGGCCTTGTTGACTTTATTCAAGACAGTGACGCGAAGCGTGTCGAGGGATGAGAAATGAAGGGTTGAGCCGTTTTGAGACTCGGCCACCTTTTGGCTCTTCTCTCCAAGAACTATGTCCAAAAAAGAGAGCATCGGCAATGAGCCAAGCACTACTAGAGAGGCGTGCGAGATAAGGACATTTGGAAGGACAATCTTGGTGACAGGGATTGATAGATGTTGGACGATGCGGTCGATTTGAGGGCGCTCTAGCAGCTCGGAGCCTGCCTCCAATTCCGGGACATCGATAGAGAAGGAATGAAGCTTGGGTGCTGTCCGCAGAAGGGCGGACTCAATCACGTCCCATTGCCTCGCATCTCCCTTTGGATGCCAGCCCGCTGCTGGACTCTTCCTTTCTACCATGACATCGTCGGTGTGGAGGGAGATCGAACGGATGGAAGGTCCGAGGACCAGGGGAGGATAAAACCACGACACCATTGGGAGGTCCTTTAGGCAAGGTATTGTGACGTGGTGTGCGTTTGGAAAAAGGGGAGTTGGAATACGGGTGCATTCCAGCAGCAAGAAGAGAAGGCCGCTATGCAGAGACTCTGGTGTGTACTCTGATTCGATATTTGGGCTCGAATACCCAATCGATTTGACGTAGTGCCTGTACACCGAAAGACGTGCGATGAATGCCTCAAAGTCAAGTGGCTCGGAGGCCGGAATCTATGAGCCCTGTTAAAGATACCATTATGCACCATAGATACAGGAGACTTACATAGCGCTTTGCCCTATCCAGCTTCAAAGACTTCTCTGGAAAAAGACATGCTATAACATAGAGACCTGGTATATCTCTCCAGAGGGTTCGGATCGCGGGATCCTGGAAGGCTTTGCAGGTCTGCGCCAGCGACGACAGGGATTCGAAGCCGGGTGGAACACCCTCCCAGTCATCTGGAATCTCCAGAAACAATTCAAATATTGATAGAAGAGTATCCGAAGTCTGAAGACAGCGATGCATCCCAGTGCACTTAGCAGGTTTGGTGATCCAAATGGTTGGGAAAGAGGGACGCGTCGCCATTTAGGTTCGTTGACACGTTCATTTGTAGCCCCTATGTAGGTTGGATCCGAATCGGCCTGGCCACTGGGAGTCCCAAGTCAGAGCCAGGCTTCGCAACTAGGTGCAACTAGCTGTAAGTAGACTTGTCGCCATATCATTGCACGTGGAGAGCGTCGTCACAACATTCGCCAGGCTCGACAAGCTTATGTCCTATGAAATAGTTCCATTTATAAAATGGATTACAGGAGGGAGTTCCTACAGAAGACCATTGCACAGATAGCCCTCTGTCATTCATCTACCTCCATATTTCCCTCTACTCCTGGACCAAGTACTCGTGCTACTTGCATCCATTGTGTCAGTTCGATGAGTAGTTCCTTGTGGGTAGGCCATATGTCACGGCCTTTGGATGCTGATTCGAATAGGTATGCTCGGGGGAAGCGGCTAAAGTCGAAGACTTTGAGCCCTGGAAAATGAGACTTTAACCACAATCCGACGTCGCCTGCGCATTCGATGGGTGAATATCCGACGTTCCACGTTGTGAGAACGTGATTGGGTTCGAAATCTTGGGTCATTTCAAGGATCCCGCGGAAGTCGCATGGAAGATTGAGACTGGAGAGATGTGGGCAGAACTTCGTGGCCTCAAAAACACCCTGAGCGCTGAAGATGACGTCTTCTAGATCATATCTGCCACGGCGCAAAGAGAATGTCTCCATTTTGGGCCAACATGAAAATGCGCAAGCCAAGTCATCGTCCCTGATCTCGCCGGCCTGTAAAGTGGCAAGATCGAAAGTGAGACTGGTGAGGCTTTGACACTTGGCGAAGAGCTGTAGGGTCCTAGTCGTGATTCTGAGCAACACTAAGGCCCAGTCAATTGTGTTACTGGTTTCGCTGTCAACAGCAAAGTGCATAAGTGATTGCCGATTCCGCCGGAAGAAGGAAGCCAGAATGTCGTCTAGGAAGAAGTCTTCATTTTTGTCGATTAGCATGCTGAAGATGAGTGTGCACTTCTGCAGAAGGGGTGCATCGATGGATGATAAGAAATCGGATCTGTTGAGTTCCTCCACAAAAACGACCAGGAGCGTGTTGAGCGATGCAAATTGAAGAGTCAAGGGGTGCTGGGCCTCAATCAGGCAGTCGTTCCTTTCTCCAAGAGCAATCTCCAACGAAGACAGCGTAGGAAGGGAGCCGAGAGCCACTATCGTGGCGGGGGAGACAAGGACAGTGGAGATGTAAATTTCCGTTAGAGCCAGTGATGTCTGTTGGATGATACGATCGATTTGAGGACGCTCCAGTGGTTTCGATTTGACCAATTCGTCAAGTTGTGGAACTTGGATGGAGAAGTCATGAAGTTTTGGTGCTGTTTTGAGCAAGGCCGATGCGATCACATCCCACTGCCTCGCATCGCCTTTCGGATACCAGTCTCCTGGTGAATCCACCTTTTCTACCATCATGTCGTCGGTGTCTAGAACGATGGAGCTGGTCGAAGGCCCCAGGACGAGAGGAGGGTAGAACAAGGACACCATAGGAAGCTTGTTCAAGCAAGGGATCGTGACGTCGTGCGCGTTAGGAAACAGGGGGATTGGCACACTTGTGTTTTCCAACAACATGAAGAGAAAGTTGGCATGCAGGGACTTGGGTGTCCAACCATCGCCCTTTGCCTTGGGATACCCGATTGATTTGACGTAGGGCCTATACACCGAAAGGCGCGCAGAAAACGCCTCAAAGTCAACTGATGAGACAGCAGACTGTAAGGCGCTGTAAGGGACTGGATGTTCATGCACGATACTCAGAAGGAAACTTACGTAGCGTTTTTCTCTGTCAATCTTTAAGGATTCTTGCGGGAAAAGACTGGCTACCACATATAACCCTGGTATTTTTCTCCAAAGGGTTGCAATTGCAGGAACTTGGAATGTTCTGCAGGTCCGTGCTAGCGAAGCCAACGATGCAAATGCAGGTGGAAGTTCGCCTTCTTCCGATGGTACGTCCAAAAATGATTCAAATATTGTCAGAAGGATATCAGTAGTTTGGAGACAGTGATTCATGCCAGTGACTATGTAGCGGGGAAGTTGGGTGTTCCAGCCGTTGTCCCAAATGGTGGTTGCGGATGAAAGATGCGTTGCCACTGAAATTCGTTGCCTCTAATCCGAGTCCTGATCCGAACCGTGCGGACTTTGTGCCTGCAATCTCCCTCAGAGCCAGCAGCATTATTCGATATGGTGACATACTCATGTGCGGCAGCTTGGTTGGCCACAGTAGCCAATTTTTAGGCTTTTGACACCCTTATGATTATGGAGCCGATAGCCGTCAAGAACAAACGATATCTAGCTGGTAGTAGTGACAACGAGCGCTGGTGCCTAGACCTTCCTAAAGTGCTGATATATTTTTCTGATATATTTTCGAACACTATAATACAATTTGCTCGATGGAAATAGAAGCAGAAGCCACTTGGTGGGCTTTTGCCTTTTCGTTTGTTCAAACGCTTAGACGTGCGCGACTGCCATCATTTATGCAAACGGCTATAACTATACGAAACCGTTTATTCATCTATCTACCACCATCCCGTTCACCGATCCTTCGCGAAGTACTCGTTGCACTTGAATCCACTCCGTCAGCTCGATGAGATCTCCTTTGTGAGAAGGCCACGGGTTGCCAAAGCCTAGGGCCACCGAGTTAAAGACAAGATCTCGAGCATAGTTGCTGAACATAAGGTGTTGCAGCCCTGCGAAACGACTCTTCAGCCAAAGACCGACGTTGGTCCCGGATTTGATAGGAGAATTGCAAACACTCCATATCTTGAGGACATGATTGAGTTCGGCATCTTGACTAGCATCGGAAAGCACGCGGAAGTCGCAGGGAAGAGCGAGGTAATGAAGCCTTGGGCAGGCCTTTGCAGCCTCATACACGCCTTTGGCGGTCAGAGACAGACTCTCTGGGTCGCATCTGCCAATGCTAAAGCACACTGTTTCCAATTTCGGCCAACACGAAAAGGCCGAAAGCAAATCCTCGTCCGTGATCTGCCCCAGGACAGCCAAGGGCCCGACGGTGAGGTGGGCGAGATTCGGGCACCTCGATAATTGCGTCAGAATGTTGGGGGTGATCTTGAGAGAGTGTATGGACCAATCGTACTGATCAGCGGTCTGGTTGTCGATGGCAAAGTGGGTGAGTGACTGTCGGGTCCGTTGGAAGAAGGAATTAAGGATGGTGTCCACGGGGCAATCCTCGTTTTCGTCGAGCACCAACCTGAATGCGATTGCGCAGTTCCGCATAACAGGTGCATCGAGGCGTGCCACGAAGTCGTGTTTGTCGAGATCCTCCTCTAGAACTATACGAAGACTGGTGAGTGCGGGAAATTGGAGGGACAAAGGGTGATCATCCTCGACCAATTGACTGTTCTTGTCCGAAAGGGCTACAGCCAACGCAGCAAGCGTAGGCAAAGAGGCAATAACCATCATTGTGGCGGGCATTACAATCACAGCCGAAAGGTCGATATTCGTCAAGCTCGGTGATAGATGTTGGACAATTCGGTCGGCATGTAAACGTTCTAGTGGTTGGGCTACTGCGTTCCTTTCCGGCATTTGGATGCACAGCCTACAGAGCGTAGGTGCTGCTTGCATTAGAGCAGACTCGATGACATCCCACTGCGTGGCATCCCCGTCCGGATACCACTCTCCTGGGGAATCCGCCTTTTCGAGCATGACATCGTCGGTGTCAAGATTGAGGGAGCGCACCGAAGGCCCGAGGATGAGACGTGGGTAGAATAGGGACACCAGGGGGGAATCCTTGAAGCACGGAATCGTGACATGGTACACGTTAGGGAAAAGGGGGTTGGACACAATTGGGCATTCCATCAGCAGGTAGAGGACGCTGGTATGCAGCGACTTTGGTGTGGGGCCCTCTTCCGGAGTCCTGGGATACCCGATTGATTTGACATAGTGTCTATACACCGAAAGACGTGCAGTGAACGCGCCAAAGTCGATTGGAGAAGACCGTGACACATCCTATGAGGCGCCTGTCAGTGACATGGTGATGCGCCATCCAAGCCAGAAGACCTACGTAGCGGTTTTCGTTGTCAAGTACCAGCGCTTGGGGCTGAAATAGGCAGGCAATCACATAAATCCCTGGTATGTCTCTCCAGAGGGCCCGGATAGCAGGAACCTGGAAAGTCTTGCATGTCCGTGCCAGCGATGCCAATGACGCGAATCCGGGTGGAAGGTCGTCGTATGGCTCAATGGGCGCTGCCGAAAAAGACTCGAATATAGTCGAAAGAATATCAGGGGTTTGAAGGCAGCGATGCATAGTGTGTTTCAGGAGGATATCTTGCGTTCGTAAATGAGTTGACTGGAGAGGATAAGGCGCGTCGCGACTGTTCGTTTCCACTGTGAAGCCCCTAACTCCGTTGATCCGGATTTCTGCATGCCCGGATGTCACGGAGATTGGCGCCCAAGAAATAGACTACTGAACAGGCAATGGAACTCAGTATTCGGGATGGCATAACGTCGTAAATAAAGGCTCAATGGATACGAGAGGTGATTAAGTACTTATTCGTGATAACCCACTGCGATAACATGAATATTTCCTGCTGGTAATTGGCCCAGGTGTAGCAGCCTCGGTTTTCTGGGTTGATTGCAAGGCCCCGGAACTCGTCAGAGCATTTGATCGCCTGAAGAGCAGGGAAATTGGACCTTAACCAAGCCCCTGCGCGAGATGCGCTGCCGATCGGTGAGTTGCAGACATCCCAAATCTTAAGGGATAGGTGGGGCTTGTCGTCGTCGTTCACATCCGGGATCAGGCAAAAGTCGCATGGGAGGACTAGAGAGCGAAGGTTTGGGCAAGACTTTGCAGCTCTATAGACCCCTCCAGCCGTGAAAGAAAGGTTAAACGGTACGAACTTCCTGTCCGTATGCAAGTGGAATACCTCCAACTTAGGCCAGCACGAAAATGCTGAAGCCAAATCGCTGTCGGACAACTTGTCGAGAATCGCGAAAGGGCTGACGTCAAGGCTAATCAGGTTCGGGCATCTTGAGAGGTGTTCAAGGGCCTTTGCGGGGACGATGAGGGACATGGTGTCATAGCCCAGTTGGAAAGCGTTTTCGTTATTGATGGTGAGGTGCTTGAGTGACCGACGACTGCGCTGAAGGAAGGGTTCGAGAGTGGCTTCTATAGAGGAGCGACCTTCCTCTTCAAAAAGGATGCTCAATGTACACCTCCGTAGGACGGGTGCGACCAGGTTTACCAGGAAGCTGCACCCACGTAGGTACCCTAAACAGACCACGCGAAGCGCATCGAGCGATGGAAATGCAAGCGTCGAGGGTTGCTGAGCCTCGACCGGTTGGCCATTCCTTTCTCCGATGGCTATGGTCAATGAAGACAGCCAAGGCAGGCGGCTGAGATGTTTGATAATGACGGGTGAGACAGAGACAGTGGAAATGTCGATACTGGTCAGAGGTGACGCGAGATGCCGCACGATGTTGTCAATGTGGGGGCGCTCGAGCAGATGAAAGGCGCCATCCAGTAGCGGTCCTTTGATTGCAAAGGACTGAAGCGATGGGGCCGCTCGCACAAGGGTGGCCTCAATGACATCCCATTGTATCGTGCTACCTTTCGGAATCGGCAGGAGGGAAGAGTTAATCTCGATCATTCCATCGTCTGTATCTAGGATGATCGAGCGAACCGAGGGTCCAAGTACGAGGTCTGGATAGAGTAGGGACACCATGGGAAGATTCTGGATGCAAGGTATAGTGATATGGTGAACATTTGGGAAGAGTGGAGTTGGAACGCTCGATGATTCGAGCAATAGAAAGAGGAGGCTGGAATGCAGCGATCTGGCTTTATAGTCGTGTATTTTTGCCCGATTGTACCCAATTGACTTGACGTATGGCCTATAAACTGCGAGGCGGGCAGAAAATGCTTCGAAGTTTGAGCTGTGTGCTGGTGGTAGGCACTTTGGGGCGTGTCAGTTCAATGAACAAGTCATGATTGACAGAGCCGACTCACGTAAGAACGTTCACTATTGATTGTTATAAACCCTCGAGGAAAGAGATAAGCGATGACATAGAGTCCCGGGATCTCTTTCCAAAGGGTTCGAATCGCGAGCCCATGAAAGGTTCTACACGTCTGGGCCAGAGATGCTAACGGGGACAGACCAAGCAGGGGATTTTCCTGCGTCGAGTCTCCGAGGAACGCCTCAAAGATATTCAGAAGGATGTCGGGGGTTTGAATGCAGCGATGCATGTCAGTGAGAAGGAGGGACTTGAAATCTCTGGGGTTATGAGCATTGTGATAACACGCGTTTAAGTACCTGATTCTCAATAAATTGCCGTGGAAAAACGTCAAACAGTGAGGATTCTTCCAGGGCAATTTTCGTGGTAATAACATCAGGGCGTCGGCAGTGCCCAAGACTTTCCCAGATGCAACTGATCCGACTGACGTAACATTCTCAAGCTTTAGCAAGGACAAGCGGCCGCGCGGTTTGCGATCAAGACATATAAGGTTGACATCGCAATGATTGACGGAGCCCTCCCTGTATTATGAGCTGCGATTCTGATAGGACATGATAAACGCTCTGCCAATTGTGGCACTTAGATACTATCTTCGTTTGGTTTGCCAGGTCTGATCCCTGCGGTTAATCATGATGGTATAAAGGGAACCAATGGTCATCGACAAGAACGGTGATGACCATCGGGCAAGGTTGAGCAGAAGGACTTCAGGGTGATTTGCCCAAAGCGTTATCTGCGCAAGATGTAGAAGCACTATCAAGGTATAGAATATGTATTCCTGATGGAGTCATTAAGGCCCCCACCTCCCAGAGTTTGTTGTCGCTAGTCAAGCCTTGTAACAGCTCCACTTCCTCATGATGAGCCGAGCCATGCGCCACAAGATTTGGGAAATCCTGGCATATTATGGTGAGGAGAGGAGCACGCATCCAACGAGCTTGGCTTGGACGATTTCGGCGGAAGGATGGCGCACATGAGCTAACTGGCAATAAAATCGTTGACTTCTGCAATGAATGAGACGAACATAACTCGGACGCAACCTCCATTGAGGACTACTACTAATGTTGTTCCTCTGTATGTACATCTAGTCGCGCCACTCAGCATAATGGGCCCCATTAACCCAAGCAGCAAAGATAGCACCAACTATCACGATGCCAAACAGGCAACCCCACAAAAAGATATGCACGGTGGTCCAGTCACGTCGGCCGTCGTACACAACACCGAGAGGAGGCCCTGGGTCAGTGCGAGCTCGAATGGCATCCAGTTCCAATGTAGCATTGTTTCTGAGCTCGGCACGGCGATACACCTGGGAGCTGTTGCTCACGTTGTTCTCCGTGATAGTGCTAGCTGTAGAAGCAACGAAATTATCGTCAGCACCTGATGTCCCGGAAAAGAGTCGAGCAGCCTACCTGGCTCGGCTCTGAAAGCATCCCGTTCCGCATACCTAACACGCCTTTCCGCCTGCCTCCCGGGATTCTGCTCGTTTCTGGGCTCACGACGACTGATTTCTTCGTCGGAATCGTCGAAGTCCGAGTCAGGGATGTAATAATCTACAAATAAATCGGCATCAGTACTATTGATACTGACGATGGTTGGACTCACCCCTGACGTGGCTTAGGCTTCGAACGCGCCTTGTACCCCTCCAGTAAGACATAGTGAGCTTCTGACTTGAAAGAGAAAATGCTCGATTGTCAGTCCAGCCTCCAATTCCAGTATATCTCGCAAAACTTACGCAGGGAACCAAGACAGGGATTGCCAAAGCTAGGGATGGAGAGTCTGAAGGGAGAGGGACGGATGGTCAATTCATGACCGTGCTGTTGCTTCCTATAAGGGCCCTATGAGTAGCGTTTGCTAGCCCTGCTGGGCAAGAGTGAACTGTGCTTCAATTCTTAGCTCAGCAAGGTGCAGCTGCGGCCAAGCATCAGAGGGCACGGCGGAGAGGATTCCCGCAGGCACTCACGAAATTTTTCGACAAATCAGAGTTTCCAACAATGTCGTGGGCATTGGCCTGAGTTCTACGACTCTTTTGAGTCAAAAATATGACTCGATGGTGTCACCTGCGCAGCGCAGACACTACGACGATCCCTGACGAGATCTTTACACTCACTGACAAGGCATGGCGACGCCATCGCCGTAGGATACATGAATTGAATCCAGTTGTTCGCTCAACGAGTGATGAGAGATCCAGACCTGTAAGTGCGACGGAGAAGATAGTGGAAGGTAGAAGAATGAAAAGTTCGTTGGAGGAAACGGTCTAGAACACGTGAAAGTCATCTGACCAGGATTTTCCCAGGTAAAAATGATCCGACTGACGGAACCAGTGCGCCGCACAATCTGCAACCAGCGCGCAAAGGCCATGGATTACGATCCGTCGCAGTGGTGATGCTCAAAGCTCCATGGCAGATCAATACTTTAAGATAGATTGGACTATGCGACGAAGGGTAAGAGTCTGTTGAACGATGAAACAGAACTAGGCAGAAGCTAAACTTGATCAGGGACAATATTATACAAGCCATCGCTGTAGCCATTATCTATCCTCGCAAGCATCGCCAAAGCACCTTCAACTCTTTGTAATCTAGTCAAACCTTTTTTACGAGCGAATTTGGCCCAAACCGATGCAATCTTGTTTGAGGTGACAGAAGCTATGCCTTGCTGGTTCATGGTCTCATCGATGTTCGGATCATATGAGCCAAGACTTGTGGTATGGTAGTCGGACGGCTTCTAGGCGATTGAGGTGTCTTGAGCCATCCTGATGCATACGCCGTAGCTAGGGACATAGAAATGGCCACCTCGAGGATCGGTGCCTTCCCGGAGGGTGGTCCACAGGACTGACCATTCGTGTGGCTGCACCTATCGGTGAACAGGTCTGTCGCTCACCATCAGCACAATCATTGCAACAAAGTGGTAAGGTGCACCTACTGGCAGTCTCTCTCTGTCATGACAAGGCACCCAGGAGCGAATTCAGCATCTTGGAAGGTTATAGGCTCAGTATCAGTGGGTACCGACACGGGCCTATGCACCCTGCGAGTAGCAGGCCAATCGGGATCCAACAGGGGGATGTTGTGCTCCCTATAGAAAGCCGCAATGCTATTACCAACTTCTGGAGGGTGCAGGAGTTGAACTCGGCGCCAAAAATAAGCTGTTGCAAAGGCGTTCTCCTTGTCTGCCTCAGTCGTATCTTCATGTGGCCTGAGAAGGTTCCTGGCAGCATCGAAACTGGAATTGTTGCGGGATCCAGTTGTCCAGCCGACCTGAACAAGTTGGCCAGGTTCCTCCTTCTGGTGTTGGTCAGAACGTTGCTTTACAAGCCGGTTAGACAAGACTCACCCGGGCGGTCCGCCTGCTCCCAACAGCGTCGTCAACAACCCTCTTCATCCACCACAGCATAGGCCGAGAGTTTGAGAAGTTGCGGACGATACTCGCGAACGGCTTCCACGAGTCGAGGTCATGCAAAACCACGCTAATATCCTCCGGAATGACGAGGGACAGGATTGATGGGTTTAGGAGATGGACATCGTGCCTCTGACCTATGCGCCGCCTAGGATCGTAGAGGCCTTGCTCTCGGAAGAAAGGGTTGTCAATGCGAAAGGTCGCTGCGTCCTCGGCAATCCAATATCCGACTGGTGGATACTCGCACTTCGGAAGGCGACGCTCAACGCTGTAGTGAAACACGAGAGCGTGGAAAGCAGTGTACTGCTCGGGGTTCTTGAAGACGGCGAAGGGCGAGCCGATTTTGTATCTCTGCGAATGAGACTTCTTCTGCAGGCGGCGGCGATGGAGAGAGTGGCTAGGTTTCCCATCACCCATCCCACCAAGTTGCTGCGAGGAGCAGGAGGTCCTAAACCGGGCCTTGACCGAAGGAGGAGGTCAGCGGCGTCCAGCAACATGTCGTCCGGCCGCGTTGCAATCCAGTGGGCATATAGAACGGGGTGCATCTGAAGATCATCGACAAAGATGCGAACCCACTGCCTGCGCTGGTTCCGGTTGCATGGAGGGAGGGGTGGACCAAGGGCGTTAAGTTTGTGGCGAGCAGCACTCGCTCGTGCATCGGCTATCAACCGATGTGAAGGACCCTCGAGGAGTGGGTGGCTGGTGGGACGAAAGATAGGGACTGGAAAGCGGTGAGGCAGGCAAGACTCGTGGCTGCTTGGTTTTCTTCGTCTTGCCCATTGAACATGCCAACGGTCTTAAAAATGTTGAGCAATTGGGCAAAACGTGAACTGCAAGAAAGAACCTCACCAGTGTCCAGATACAGCAATACAGAAGGCGGGTGAAGGGAAGGGGCACCAGTAAACCAAAGGGTCCGATTCTCGTCGCCTCACCACCCGCTCTGGAGGACGAGTTTAAGCCGATACTGTAGAGTGTAAGGCGGTTCGACTCAGAATATCCTGGGGAGGGTGAAAACGAATAGCGCCAGATTGCAGTGGGTGATGGTTGAGAAGGAAGTTCGCCAGCGAAGCAGACGGTGGAGCTCAAAAGTCCGACCGTGGCGGACCCGCTCAACTGAGAAGGGAAAGCCCACTACAAAATCCGTTGCCGCGAAGCCCGAGTCCAAAATTTATAATGATTTATGCATAGACAGGGAAGCGTACCCCCATAGATATATCTAGAAGCGGTTGAGCAACATATTGCAGTGGTAGGAATATTGCAGACAAACAAGAAGCTGTGGGCGGTGCGAACCGCTCACTGGTGGCGATATGACTTATTGGATCAACGGGTGAAGCTTGGGGTGCATGTTGGCGGCTTTTGGTGTCTCGACGATGGCACCGGCGATGGCAGCAGAATTCTTGGTGATTTGCCACCCCAGTCAGGAACACCATTGAGGTCGTTGATGTGGTGTGGTAGTCGATGGCGACGTAGCGACCGCCGTAAAATGGGAGCTGAAGAAATTTATTGTAAGCCGTGATAAACACCCATCAGCAATAAACATACCCATTTCGACACGCATTGGAAGAAGGGACGAGCGGCTGCTCCTCTTGTTGAGTAGACTTTTGACAGAATCGGGGATAGCCTACGAATGACCAGGGAGTCAGCGAAAAGAACCAGCAAATGTCTTACTCTATCGCACCTTCGCCTATGGGAGGAGTGCTGGTAGAGAAAGCCACAGCTCCTCGATGCATGGGAACCTCTAGTTCATCGACTTCAAAGGCCATGTAGGCCGCAGATTCGGTGTATTCGAAATCGTTGGCGCCTTGGTGTCGAGCTTGGCAAGAGTGGGTAAAGGGATGTGATGCGAAGATGGCATTGACCTATGAGAATGGCCATAGTTACCTAAGAATGTATCAAGACCGGCGCAATGGAACTAGAGTGTCAAGTACCCACCGAATGGCCACCTTTTTTAAGAGGTGAAGGGATGACTGATGGGATGGGGATCCAGGAGCGGCTGAGTCATTGTCAATGTTCCGTGGCCCTTTTCTCTGCTGAAGGGGGGAAGCAAAGAGAAGGGGAAATTTACCATAAGTTTGGACCATTCGTGCAGAAGTTTCGTGATGCGAGTGAGAGATCGTAAAGATCGGCATTGCGCACCTCTCGCGCCTTGGGAAGCTTCCTGCGACAACGCAGTCAGATCAAGATATACACATAACGAATGTGGAAACTTACTTAAAAGCAAAGACGTGCATTCACCATTGGTTTTGTAGCAGCGGTCTGTTACTTCTTGGGAGCGACGAGCAGCCAATGCGATGAGGCTACGCAATACAAAAACCTGGGATTAGGGACAATAGAGCAACGCAGAAGAAGGGTGAGCCTTTATAGCGCCACCCTTGTCTCCCTCATCAGACTCTATGCCATCCTCTAGTTCTTCGCCATCATCTTGAGCATGCTCGACACTCCCTCAGTGACATCTTGGTGGCCGTCGTCGGCAAATACTGACAAGAGGCAAGAAAGTGGCTGCAAAAAGGACGTAGCGTTGTCGTCGCCACCGATGGATTTGACAGCTTCGTCGTCGCTGTCGTCGTTGTCGTCAGATCTCAAGCTGAGCCTGCATCAGCCTCAAGTTAGAAGTATCACATCACGTGATCTAATTTTTGGAATTGGAATGGTGCGCGCGATATGAGTTAGATCATCCGCCGTAGGCTTCTTGGTCCCCTTCTACCATTCTTAACTGTGCCAGTTGCAGCTGACGATAGCACGCCCTTACGGACACATGTTAGAGATAATTATATTTGGAATACCAGCACTGCGCAGTGCCAGCATCATGTTATGACAATTGCTGAAGCCACGCAAGTGTTGATTGACCATAGCACAGTAATTGCCACGACTCATTGGAGCTAATATGTGCGGTAGAAGCCTGAGATAGCCCAGCAAACCGTAACGCACGATCATGGTAGGACTGAGGAGGGTACTTGCCTGGTGCTAGTAGCAGTAGTGGACCGTTCCCCACGTTTCCCCCCTGCGCATGCCACATACTATCATATTTGCGACAAGAGCACATGGCGGTGAGCGGATTCTGGTTGGCATAGTCCAAACCACTTCTCGCTGACCATTGCCGAGTGTATGGCCTGAACGCTCATGTCAGTTGACTAGCGGCAACCACTTCGATCATGTCTCTCAGGTTTCCGACTCGGATTGCGCAATCGCTACGGCCATGGCCGTCAGCCTGGCTACTGGTTGTAGCAGCTCATATTGGAGACCGCAAGCTATGGAGAATTCCCTCATGGCTCAATTTCTATGCAAAATTCTCAGTCAGATTTATTACATGTAGCTGATACAGCATTATACACCTGCGTTGCTCGCAAAGCACTATAATGGCCACCCTCTCCATTCCTACAGCAAACGACGTCAAACGTATGGCATCATATCGAAATATGGAGGTAGTTGATATACGAGCCTTCATGAAGAAGATGTCGCAAGAGGTTCTGATTATTTTATGAGCGCCTGCGTAGTTATGTTGGACAGGAGCTCGCTAACCTGATATTTCCCATCAAATGCGTCTAACGCTGGCAAGCGATGTGTGCCCAAACACCCTCTAATCGCTGTTGCCGGTGTCGAAGCTTGCACAAGCATGGCCATTGTTCTTTCCGATATTCCTTGCTGCTGAGCATACAGAGCCTTGAATATGACAGCTCTCTCCTTGTAATAGGCACATTGCTCCTGCGAGCTTCTAACCAGTGACTGGAGTTCAAAGAGCTGCCGTTTTAGTGCAATCAATGGTTGATTGCATTTCTTTCAATCGTGCCTCGCTCTCCGGTCTGCTTGCGGGTAGGGTAGACTGCATAGTGGCTGATGGCTGCGCCAAGGGTGCGCAAAGTTCCAGCTGAGCCCCGGCCTCAAGCTCCAGTGGCGCATGAGAATGGAAGAGGTGCATAGGGCTCGAGCCCATGAACTCCGCAAACATTGCCGCAAGGTTTTGGCTGTCGTCGGATTGCGGAGTTGCTACAGCAAGAGGTGAATCCACAAAATCAGAGTTCATGATGACTAGAGACTCACAGTGCACACTCAACATCTGAACGTCGTTGCCGCTCTCAGGGAGGGTAGGTGATGATGACTGAACTTCAGAAGACATGCTAGTAGGATAAAAGTGGAAGAGGATAAAGGGAGGAGGCAGCGTCGATTTGAGAACAGGACGAATGCGATTGGAGGAGGTGTGGTGACACCTAAGCCTGCAAAAGGAGCCGTCTATATAGCGCCAGTGCGCGAAGGGCTTGACGGTCCGAGTTGAAGATCAGGGGCCTAGGCGACTCCGTTGTCTGTTACCAAACATACTGCGCAATTCATTTAGGTGCAAAGTCTGGATTTGACTCATACTCCCAGTAAGAAGCTGTACAGCCTATGTCGCTTAAGTGGTCGTCCCAATGTTGCGTTGGAAACCGCGGCGAAGAGCACAGAAGGGAGCGCGAAATTCTCATTGCTCAGGCTGAGGTTGCGGCGCAGCCTGAGCCTTCGTGAGCTCCAGGAATCGCAGCCACTCTTCGCGGACCTACATACGCAGCAGCGAACAAGACCTTGCGAACACAGTAGTAAAGGGAAAAATTGGACTTGAATTCATGCACAAACCTTGCCTTGACCCGGGCCGATCCACGCTGTGCATCAGACCGCAGAATCATGCAACTGAAAGACGAAATAAAACTTGCCCGTCTGGAGGATCTAGTGGGAGGAAAGAGGTGCGTCAATCAGCAAGCGTGATATAACTCCCATATAAGAGGCTCAATTTTTTCCTTAATGATGCAAGATAATTCAACATCCCGCGCCTTATTCAGTGGCCCATTCGGGGAAGATTTTCTACTGGTGTGGTGGACAGTGACATATTCCCCGAATTCAGGCTCGGAAAGTCACATTTTGGACCACATCCCCAGTAGAACAATCCAAGATCTCGCAGAGGAGTACAGGGGAGGCTCGAGGATTGTACCCGGAAGGCAATTATAGAGGCACAGAATCGACTATCGGTTTTCAGCGGCTCGAGTTCGAAGGTTGGAGAAGAGGTTCCGGGAGCTGAAGAAACGGCTTTATGAAGTCGAGTGGGGTCGAGGGGCTGGTTGTAGATCTGGCTGCGATGTCTTTGGACCTTTGCCTGAGGGTATCACACCTAGGTGGGCCTATAATAGCCCCGCCACCCGTGGCATTCGACTCGGCTGTACATGACTGCTGTAGACAACGGTTTGGTTCCATTCAGTAGTGCTGGCCTGGATCAGCTTCATTAAGCAATTAGTGGCTTTAAAAATCGCAAAATCGGGAGCCGGATACCTTGATTGAACACTGGCATCAATGCTAGAAAGTCGAAGGAGGGGGAGGTACTCAAAACCTGTCATGATACGCACCCAGCGTCGCAATGTAGTCACCCTTTAATCAGCAAATCGCAGACGCCGTGAGTGAGTCATTTATAAGATGTATACTTCAGTAGGCTTCTTGAATTGGATTGGTCATCTTGCATTTCCTAACGCTGAGCTTATAACGAAGGTCGGATCGTTTTTAGCGGTGGTGGGTGCGTGCGCTTAGCTTCTTCTTGTCGAGGAGCCCAGTAGACCGGATACCCTTGAAACCTAAATTAAATATGTTAGGCACGGCGTCACCTGTATAATCTCTACCAGGGAAAGAGGTCGGATGTAGAAATCAAGCATAGAATGTGCTAGTCGTTGCTTGTTATGTATAAATCCCAGATCGATGGGCTCTGTATGGAGGGTGGCTAGAAGTATAGAGTTTCACTGACAGTCCAGAGGAAGGCTGATGAAGCAGGTATGACGGTGTGTAACTGCCATGAGAGGGTTTGTTGAGACTGGGGGTTGCTGGAAGTGTAACAAGGCTGGCGACCAGAAGCAGCCTCGCTCGAAGCAGAAATACAGGCGAAAGGAATTATGGGATGGTAAAAAAGCCCGCTGAGATTGTGGCGATGGTTCGAGGTCCCATTCCTATGAGCTTCGTCCCGCTACCTCACGCCTTTCCCCCTCTGTTGATAGCTGACGTCCCCGCTTGCTCCGTCCAAGGTCCGAGCTCCCCTCACTAGCACTGCTGGCTTGCAGGTTAGGGCAAGTAGGCGGTGGTGTACCAGACCCGCTCGGTGCGTTCAACTGAATCAGTCACGAAACTTGCTCAACGGTATTAGCAACATGGTCGAATGGGGACCGAGCTTGGCTAGGATAGCGCCTGGAGTCTGATGATAATGGTAATGGAGATCTTGGTGAGGTTCGTCTGCAGCCAGCACGAACTGCAGTCGCCGAGGCAGATGACAGCAGAGGTGACTTTGAGTTGCCCCTGAGAATATTATGAAGGTGAGAGCGTTGAAGCCAATCGTTTGCTGAAGGAGGTTGTGACACAGGCGTTGATCGAGGAGCAGGGGTTGGCGCCTGGTACGGTACGAGTGACGATTGGGATGGCTGCGCTGTGAGCCTCGAAAGCAAAGTTGAGGCTGCGAGACGAGCAGGTGAGACAGATCGGGAGGAGGGGCGACTGGAGTGGAGCTGCGCCCCAATCCATCGCTAGGGATTGAATGAGTGCGAGCGGCCACCGCACTTAGCCTTGACGTAAGGATCTATTCGAGAGAGGTCGCTAGGATTAGGGATGCGGAAGAAATCTTGAGTGGGGATAGCAGCAGCCTGATTGACAGGGGTGAATCGCTCAGGCCTTGCCTATTCAGAGCTCTATGGGCGCTCCTCAGCTTCGTCAGGCTGAACGTTACGCGGGGTGTCGATGATAGCGAAGGGAACCTCCACAAGATCCACGATGAGCTGGAGAATATTGGCGTCGGAATATTCTTCTCATCGTACTCTTTGATACCATCATGGGATTCTTCTTCTTACTCATCCCCTTTGCCAGTATATAGTAGAGGCTTGAAGGCTGGGTTTCTCGTAATGGACTTGGGAAGGGGCGAGACGAGGATGGAGCTTCCCTCTCGAAAGGCAATACCCAGTAGGCTATCCTAATCGCGCTTATGCGGCGAGTGATATAATCGGTAATGGATGGGGTGCAGCTCGATCACTGTTGCGAGCTATTTGAAATTTCTTAATCTCTTCCTTCATGCGAGACCACTCCTCGGTGATGTAGCGGTATTGGCTGAGCATATTTGTTAAAGTTGAAGAAAGCATTAATTACATCGCTAACTCACTGGAACATCCTCTCGCACGCTTCGTGAGCTTTGCCACCAATCACGGCACCCCAAACTGAATCGCGTTACTGGAAGCCCTCGCCTTGATTAGCTGTGGAGAAGAATTCCGGAAGTTGGAAAGAGTTAGGGATATGCCAGATCGAGAATCATTAGTGACTTTGAAGAGTTGGTGAAGGGCCAGGACGACTGGAGCAGGGGCGGCATTCAGCCATCATCAGACGTACTATTTGGGTATGTGCGTGATCTTGCTAGGCCATCTATCAATACAACTGTAGTAGGTTCGTTACTCAAACTCCTCGTCTGACTCATCTTCTAATCCTGGTATTTGTTCTTCATCGCTTGTACCGCACTCCACATCGCTACGCTCGTAAACCATCTCGTCCTCGTCGCAAGTGGCACCCTGCATTTGGCCCTGTGTGACAGTACATTGCATCATGTTGCTGTGCGATTCCTCGACTCGTCCGAACGTTGAGCTTGCGGTGCCTTGTTGGCTAGTGGATATCGTTTCGACGAAATTAACTCCGTGTGTGTAGGAGTGTCCCACAGCGAAGCCCCATCTATATCGCATGGACATGTCTCTATCGGCGAGACTAGCAAAGGTAAGCTAACATCCTAAGGGCGAAGCACAGTGACATACTGGTTAACAAGATAAGCGGCGGAGTCTTCTTTGTCTTCGACGGTCTTGGAAAGACTTGCAAGGCGTTGTAGGGGTGGTGCTGAAAACCTGGGAATTATGTGACTGGCACGCAGTACTTCTCCAGGGTCGACGAAACCAAAGGCATTTCGACCCTCAATCGGAGGAAAGCTGACAATATCCATGCCATAGCTTCCTCCACTCTTCCCCTGCCAAGTGTACCACCTGACCCACAGGAAGTCGAGGCGCTCGGGCAGTAAGTCTTGGAACCCCTTGACGTATACCACGTTTGCATGGTATATCTTGATGACCTTACCATAGATATACGGGTGCACATCTGCAGCTGGATAGGCGGGGTTTAGCAACATGATATTTGCCTTTGACCCAGCTGGCCAGATAATGTCGCTTCCTTCAGAGCAATCGTATGCTGTATATGTGAGGTGGAGGGTTTTGTGCGCGAGTAGATGCGTTCGCCCATTACGGACACGAAACTTTTGTCCATGATATCGCCTGCGGCGAAGCGATGAGGGTATCGATCTCGGAGGATCACCTCCATTCGTTGGCCGAGATGCTCTTGCAAGGCGAGGAAATCCTTGAGTTACTTAAGTACCAAAATCAATGCAAGTTGCTCTCTTACGCACCTTGAGAGCTGGATCGTGGCGGAAAGTCCCCTCAACTGGTAGGAAGTCGGATAGAGGTTGGTGAGCACTTTGCGATTTTGCGACTGCATACGAGCAGTAGCGTCCGCCTATGAGAGTAGCCTTGAGGTTTTGAGTGTACCTTAATCTTATTCGCTTATCACCGCCCTGTCGCCTGATTTTTCGAAGATTCGCTCTCCGTCTCTCTATCCTTGCAAGCTGGCGCTTGTAAGCCTTCTTATTTGTGCGCAAAAACCATGACTTCGGCATCTTCTGTTCCAGTTCGCCCCCTGCATAAGAATGAGTGAAGGGCTCGGAAGGTGAAGCAGCGGATCACTTGCCCTCTCTGTACTGTAAGAATCAGTGGTCCCGAATCGCCGAATGTGTTCCGCATAATCCCCGAGCGCATGATATTTGTACGTTTGGAGATTCAGACTCTTTCGAAGTTTGCCTTTACGCAACGGTGTGGGGGGGGCGACACTTGATTCAGAGTCACCCGAAAGAGGAGGCTGGGCTGGACTTTTGCTCCGGTCAGCTGAAGGCAAAGCGGAAGAACCAGAGTGGTTCTCCGTCGCATCGGATGCAAAACCTTGAGGATCATGAGCTAGAAAGCCACAACGAAAGTAAAACATTGACGGACCAGGCCTAATGGGTGCAGGGTCAATTAGAGGGTTGCCAGATTGGTCTGGTACGGGACGATCTGACCCTGATCCTTGTTTCTTCTTCGCAGACCGCTTGAGACGAGCTCCGTATTCTTTGGCTGTTTCAACTGTTTCGAATGCTTGACAAGTGGAGCTTATGAATGTGCGAAGATGGTCAGCCAGCTCAGAAGTCGTTGTCTCAAGTAATGCAAGCGTAAGTTCCGTGTGCATACGGAGCTTAGCTAGGGCATGCCACTCCCCGAGAAGGAAGAGGAGCCGGTGCACGGCCGTGTTGTGAGGCTCTAGAAGGAGATTGTCAAACGCCGGTATAGCACACTGCCAGAAGCTTAGCAGCGCAACGATGGAGGGCTGGACCAACAAACCTGAAGGAGATTTGCGTAATCTCGTGCTGCCAATCTCTTCTGTTCTGATGCATTGGCACTGAACCTTCGAATTGTGTCGGAGCCAAATGAAGGAATAGCTCGATATCTGACCAGTGCCTATATCAGAGGGTAGCCAGAAGGCATAGCAACTTAAACTCACCTGCGGTCAAGCTCGATGACAACCGACTTCTTTCTCGTGCCATCATCAGCTTCAAGTATCCGGATCAGATGAATGAAAATCGCTTTCCAGACGCCTAATTCGAACTCGTGCATGAGGTCGACTGCAAGCGCGGAATGTATGTCAAAGCCGAAGGCACCCAGCTTCGAAAAAGCATTCTAAAGGGAGGAGATAGGTGTGCAATGGCTTCATGGGACCAAACTTGGATAAACTCACATCGACGGGTACCCACGATTCGTCTTTCAGCAACTCGTCGACTTTGTCACTGTCGACAGTGTATCCCTCCTGGAATACTTTCACTCTTGCGAGTCGAACCTTCTCCTGGCGTGCGTGATTGTCAGTTCGGCGACCGGAGATCCTGGCAGATGCGTCTTCGGGGCTTCCCATTCTATGCATTTCACATTTCCTTATTAGGCAACGGGGACAAGGAGCGTTTCCTTGATATTTTATCGTGCCTATCAATGCCCTTGACCGCAAGTTAGGAAGAGAAGATAACGAGGGAAAAGTTACTTACTTCTCGGGATAGTCAGCTGAATAGGTGAAGATCCTTGGGAAAAACAACCGTGAAACGTCGTCGGGACACTTGATGCGGATACCATCCTTCATAGCTTGCAACAGCTCATCGTCAAGGAGTATGTCCCATTGCCGATGAAAGATTTCACGATTGCAGTGGGTGATAATCTCCGCTGTTGGGCTACGACCGTTGTTCGCGCGATACCAATCTTTGAAATTGGCGGGGAGCTGGAGAGAGTGGCATGAGTATCGATTCTGCAATGGGGTGGCGTCCATCTTACTACTTCAAAATATGCGATATGATTGCACAAGTCCGTGCCTGGCTTCGCGCGCAAATACTTGGAGTCGTTGCCAAAGAACAGGTAACAAGGCCAAAGCTTCGCTGTTCCAAAATTGGCAAGAAGTGTAGCGTCTGACCAAACCATGAGCGCAATCACGACGCGTTCAAGACCTTCGTCTTCCGGGCCCAAAGCCAACCCGCGTACCTCCTCCTCCATTCTACGGAATTCTTCTGAGGAGTATACCTCACCATACACTCGAATAGGATCCTTAGATAGGTTAGGTTGCCAAAGGAGTTGGAAAGCCTGGAAGTGTCGATCGAGGTGCTCAACAGGATCGGCCAGGCGCTCCTTCATCACTGAAACAATCTTCCGATGGTGAAGGACGCCTGCGTCGAAGATCCCGAACTTCGAACCCTTTCCCTTGTTTGAAAAGGGCACGGGAAAGGTGATTTTTGTAGTTGTCCAGCCGGGACCAATGTCGTCGATCCATTCGATGTCGCTGTCCAGCCCAAACTGCATGCCGTCTCCAAGACGCTGATTGACCTGGTTCCAGTCGGTCTGGCGAATATCTTCAAGACTGAATTCAGGGTGCTTCATAAGGCCAATGAGATCTTTGAACTGGCTCAAGGAGTTTGTAGTTCCTCGGCTCCAGAACAAGTCACCGAGCTCAAAAGAGCTCCAGTTAGGATACGGATAGTAACGAGGTGGTGCCGGAGCCTGGAAGTCGACGACGGGTTGGGAGCTAGATGCTTGGTTGTTCAAGATGGCTTGGTCAGGCTTGCTCCCTGCGAAGTCGAGCGCGCAGGCTTGTTGGTATCCAGACTGCCAGTGTCCGTTTGGGTTGTGGGAGAGGGGGAGTCCATCAAATTGTTTGAATAGCCCAAACGTATCGCGCGCCGTGTGCAATTGGGCAGCAGTTTGTGAGTGGTTTTCTGTTAACGGTAGTTCCTTGTGATTTTCGTCATGAAAGCGGTCAAGAGTACTTACCTGTGACCGGCACCAGGATGTCGCCACTTGTACTTGTAAGACCCTCCGCCACATCAGAAGTGGCTAGGTCTGAGGGTACAGTCAAGTTCTCCGCCACGGCGATGGGTGGCTGCTGTATACGTGAGAAAGAGAACCTGTTTCAAGCATAAAATCAAGTACCGTCAGCCCGAGAGGCGTAACCGCTGCTAGGTCTTCATGGCCCACACTCCTTCTGCGTTGCGGCCGAGGGCGTGCGGTGGGTTTCGCTACACGATCTTGTTCCATTAGCCTTTGCCGCTTCCTGGGACCTTCCTCTATGGATTTCCACAGGTTACGGGCATCGGAGAGGAGTTCCGTCAAAGATCTCTTTCCTTCTCGGCATGACTTCTTTTGATGAACGAAGAGTCGGGCAGCATTCATGAAGACCTTTCCACACTCTTCACATTGGTTTGAGGGGTCCATGCCACCTACCGCTCGGGAGCGGTCACTGGTCTGAACTGTCGAGTGACGTTGAAAGTGTGCAAGACTTCAGAAGGAGAGGATACCGGCAGTTGACCGTGGCTAAACCTGAAGATGAGAGGCGAAGCAAAAGTCGATTGAGCTTGTTGAGAGCCCACGGGTACAGCGTATTTATACCCAGCAGCTAAGTTGGGTCATAGCAAACGCCACTTGCGGACGGCGTGTGAAGGGTGGAAGTAGTCCAAGACGCTGCGGGCTGCGTTTGACGCCGCAGCCGAGATGGATGGTAAATGACTCTGATGGGTCTCCAAAGGACGAGTGTTTATACGGTAGAATCTTCAGTGAATTCCTTTGAAACTGCGCGCGCGACGAGGAAGATAGACAAGAGGAAGAAGCCCAGCAAGATCCAGAAGACGGGGAATATGACAGTATATTTGGATGCGTTGGCATTCGCTAATCTGTGGGGTTACAGTATGAAATATTCCAACACTCTTGCACTACAAGAAGCTCAGATACGAGAAAACCCATGAGAAGACAGGAAAATACGCACCGAATCACGAGGAACAAGTGCGCTATCGTGCCCTCTGCCAAGTCCAGCTTCCATTGGTCACTGGCTCATACTGAGTGCCAACTGCGTTCCTTCTGTGCCGAACGAATCATCCTACATACCCTCGAATTCTGAGTCGGGAAGAGGAATGCGTACGGCGTCCGTCGGAGGTGATCCAACTTCAATGCAACTGTATTTCGGACTCCGACCCGTTCGTAGTTATCGCCCAAAGATTTTTAATCTCAGATTCAATCAGTCGAAGCAAGTTACAGTTTTTGTTTCCAATAAATAATGGACTCCCTCGTCCATTTCTCATTGCAATGAGGTACTAAGAGTAAACGCTGCAGGACGACAATGGAACCATATGCATTTGAAGGTTCGGGATCCATATCGCTATTTTATTGGCAAGCGACGAATCAAATGTGTGATTTCGTGTTGGTGTGGCGGAAGGCATTGGCTATAATATCCAAGCTTTCGGGAACATCACCTGGGATATGGAGTATTCGTGGAATAAGGACAGGCGCTTGCACCTGCCGTCTGCAGTTCAGAGGACAGCATTGTCGGCTGCTTTCTTCGCGGTTGGCGCCAAGGATTTCAGGTAGTATTCCTGTAACATGAGGCTCTAATTCTTTTGTCTGCCGGGTGGAAACCACACTTTGGCTTATGCCAATCTCCTGCTGATGTTCGCTTCTCGTAGGGTGAATAGTGCATTCCGCGCGTTCCGCGCGTTCCGTGTAGCCTATCCCTTGCCATCGGCATGCTCGTTCCTGTGCGTCGAATGCTGGGGTTGGCCGCAGCATGGCGTCACACACAAGCTCATTCTGTGTAGTGCGATTATCAGCAAATTGCAACAGACAAAGACAATTCGCTGGACCTCCGAATTTCGACGTACCTCTGAGAGGGCTAATGATTTAACCTCATCGCTGTATGCCATAGCTCGTTCTCTCTTGGGTTGCAAAGCTTGCAGCAGCGCCCGTGTTTCCCCTTGCTGCGGGAGTCGATAAAGGAGCAGAGCGAAGACAATGATGACTAGATATATAGGATTCATATCTGGCTGCGGGAGCATTGTGCGCAGCTTCTTCCAGGGCAGCGTGATTGCGTACTATAGGAGTACTTGCGGAAAATCAGTCAATTAGGTTCCCCCATCTAGAATCGCACTGATCGACAAAGTTGGCCGGAAGATGACACCACTTACCGAAGCACTGGCCTAGCCTGCGGGTGAACTGACTATATGAAAAACCGCATGCAAAGGCGAGATCTAGGGAAAGAATTCTTTAAGTTATCGGAGAGTAGGATGAAGAGAAGTCGGCCCTTTTAGTGCAGAAACTCTGTTATTCGATGGGAGGCGCTCGATCACCAATCAGGGAGGCTGCCAGGACCTAGAAAGGGGTGAATGGAGGATGAGAGGTACGAGACGGCGATGATGATTCAACTAGTTGAGGCGAGAAATGCACCGTCGAAGGCCCCACGCCACAATGAGAGCGTGGATTATCGAAACCTGCTGGGGAGGAAGACCTCAAAGCAGGGAGGTATAGTAAGGCACATATACATGTAGTAGTAGCAAGTCCTGGCTGCGGCCTATACCTTAATTCCGGAGGGAATATCGTAGGATTGTGCTCTCGTCGTCAATAATGACGAATATAATGAAAATTGGGAGTGAAAGAAGGAAACAAACAAGGGAAATGGAGAGGGGAAATATCGGATAGATTGTGCAAGGTGCGACTGAGCTGTTTGGCGCTGGTGCGCCAACTGTTACTCACTTGACGGCAATCTCCGAGCTAATTCAGAAGGTCCTTCAAACGGTGCAAATGATAAGACCCTCAGGTCCGATTAATTAAGGTCGTCTATGGTAAAGTAGGACAGAGAGAATAGGTGGAATGATTGCGAGAGATACGCCCAAATGTAAGAACGTAAACCGCAAAGAGAGGGCGTTGGAAGTCCTAACTTGAATGCAAAGCCTGTGGACCACTAGCCCGATACAGCTTCATCGACGAGAGCTGCATGATAGTCAGGGAGAGTTGCAGTGGATCCATTCCTTTCCCTAAAGTCTTGCTCCCGCTGATGGATCTCGTGTTGATGAATATCAATCAGCGCTTCCAAAGGCCACGAGGATTCGTAGTGCCGAAGAACGGGGCACTCGCATTGCGTCTGGTAATGCGTATGTCAGTCTCGCAAAGTAGAGAATTTCCCTGAAGATGCACCCACCAGCCAAGCAAGTCTTTCGAATGAGCCAGGAGCATGTTTCGCCTTGTCAACGCTTTGGCCGGTTGCCCGGATACTCAACCCAGGGCAGGGGTTCTGACGGCGTACCGAACGGCATCCCAACTTCCGAAGGGCACTCATTGCAGCAGCCTGATGCCCATTCGTGTAGCCACCAATCCGAATCAATTCCTGGTCGATGCGTTCAATCTCGAGACAGTGACTTACCCGGATGCGCGAAAAAATAACCGGTTCCTCTTCAAGGCCCATTGCGGCTTGTAAAGTGCGAAGCGTTTGAGAATATCGATCCTGAGTCGCAACGTCATTATTCTGGCGTTGACGATTCATGTTGCTACTCTAGAAGCTTGACAGGGACCGCCGCGTGAAGTCAGCATATCTAGAATGAAATGCGGATAGGGTCACAAACTTTGTGAGAATGCTCGGGGCAAATATATTTCCTATCGTTTCACGATGACAAGGGATTTGAGTTACTGCTGCTCCGAGCAGGCCTTATGTCTCCGTTTCGATATTCCGCACGCTCAAAAGGCTGGAAGACAGATGTAGTCACAAGGGTGATCACGATGGAAAGTTATATACGCTACATACACCCTCTAAGAGCGGCATTTCTAAGGCCCGTACTGATATCCCGCAGCCAGACTGGAAAGTGCCCCTACAGTGACTCGGACAAGCCTGATGCACAGTTCTGACGCTGGGTGACTGTCAGTGCTACGCGGCACGCCGTATTTTCGGACGCAGCAGACGGACCTTCGCACAGTTGGGGCCAGAGCGTTCTATTCGCTTGCGCTTGCAGTCTTGAAGCGCAACAGTCTTGACCTTATTCCTGATATCCGATATTTGCCTTGTTCATTTCATTATATGTGTGCTATTGTTTTTTGGACACTCATTGACAGGAGCACTATTAGCGAACTTCGATTCTGGTACGGGGATAGTAGTCACAGTGTTAGATTCCGAAAATATCAAACAGGTCACATTATACATGGGTAGAAAGGCGAAATACATGGTCGAGGAGTAAGAATCATATAGAAGTGAAACCGACACGTAGGAACTGAAAATGGAGGTGAACGTGGTGGTTAACAAAGGGGCGTCTCAGACTGTCATTGTAGCAAGCAATGAATCCCTCATTTTCCCCATGGCTATCGGAATAGAGGGAAACTCTGCCTGGTAACGCTCTTCGATCGCACCGTAGAGGAGAGCGGAAGCGTGGACGTTGGTGTTTGAGTAGTTGAACAGGTCGACGGCAACCTGCAGTTCCCGAATACAGCGGATGATGGTGTCGAACCGTTTGCTTCTGTCGATAATGGAGGCGCCGAGGCGCAGCGATGCTAGGGTGTAATCGTTGCGACAGTGCGACAGTTCCTGAGGTAGCTCCAAGCTGTCCAGCGGGATGTCCAGGGCGTACGTGGCCTCTGGATCGAGAGCATGGTGTTGGATAGGTACCTGTGGCTTGCTTGCGTTTCCGATGAAGACTCCCGTCTTGTCGACGGCAATGGAAACGGAAGGAAGAGCCTCAGCCAGCTTTAAATTCGCCTGAAGCGGGGGATCGCTGAGGCTTCAATGCAAGAGAAAGGACTGAACCAGACTAACCCGTGTGGCTTCCACGCCAGCATTTTTGCCAGAGGAGGTGGATTCGCCTCGCAACGCATATTGGATAGTTTCAGTCATAGTGCTGGGGGTCATGGAGCCGTTGTTAGTATTGACCGTGCGACACCAATGAGGGACTTACAAAGACATGTTTGGCAAGTGAAGAATGGCTGTAAGATTGGATGAAAAGTGAACCAGACGAACGCTAATGTAGAGGTTGGGATTGTGTTGCGAGGGAACTTAGTGTATACGTTGGGAAAAGTATCACGTTTACGCTGACTCAGAGTGTGATTGGAAAACGGAGATGGTGCCACTGCTCCAGCCGCTGCCGTTGTGTATTTATACTGTGCTCGTAGAGATAAAATATATAGTTACATTATTTCATACTTTCGCCGAGTTGATACTCTAGAACACAGTTTTGCATACAATATTGGGTACACCGGCGAATGCTTCGGAGCTGAGTAGACTTACGCAGTACAAGATACCTCCGCAGGCGACAGCGGCGCAGCTGTCATGTTGGCTTTCAGGGTCAACAAATGTGACTGGCATCCTTGAATTTGGTTTGAGATTATTACCCTCGATTGCATTCACCCAACACCTTCCAATCCCGTGCTCATCGCTGTGACCCAGAACCAACTCCTGGAGGCTTCTGATCGGCTAACAGCAGACCACAAGACGTCCCCCAGAATGTCTTCCAATCGGCAACAGTCCCAGATGAACGGCTCCGACCCACCCCACTCCGAAATTGAGTATGAGCGCTTCGTGCCCGCTTAAACAAGGCATTGCTGGGTGACAATGAGGTATTCGTCTGATGTGAACGGCAACATCGTCTGCGTCTTACGTTTGGATGTGGTTTGGAAATGACAATCTGGATCCCTTGTCAGGGATCCCTGAGGAATCAAGGAGGTCGCCGTGCTTCCTCGTTTTGCGCAGTCCCCCGAACTCTCCCATATAGCATTGTGCTGGGGTTAGACCTCCTGTCATTCTTAAACCTACTTCCCCGCGTCTATACAGCATTCCAGAACGATGAGTAGCCAACTCGCAGACTCTCAGGATGCTCGCCCCGCAGACTCTCAGGATGCTGGCCCTGCAGACGCTCAGGATGCTCGCCTCGCGGAGTGGGAGGCTGAGATAAACAGGTCGATGAACGAGATCCTCTCCAAAGCGATGGAGGAGACTCGGTGGAGTGAAGGCGGTATCTGGAATTGTGAGTCCCGATGTGCGGTGTTGGTTACGAAGAACTGAATCTTGGTATAGGCTTTGTTTCAGACAACCAACCTATGCTCCCTGACAACACCGTAGCGACCTCCAGCACTCAGCCGGTCAAAGTTAAAGGAAGCAAGCTCCAAGATACTGATTATCGCGCGTTGATTCGCAACGGACAACTGACCTACGACGAGGTCAATCACCTCCTCGGACCAGGACAGACCGCAGGCCCGGGGACTCTTCCCCATCTTCATCGCTTCCTTGCCGACGAGGAGGAGCGCATCCGCCGCCTCCACCGTGGAAAGATTCAAGAGCTCGTGGAAGGTTTGTATCTACTTCATGAGGCTTGGTGTCGTGGCATCGAGAGTAACAACTTCATCTACAGATACTGAAATTGGCTCTGCAATTGTCGGTGCCGTTGCCTCGGTCTCGACCTGGTTTCAATCCGTGTTGTAGCTCGCTTGATCGTCTGGAGTAGGGTTCTTTTTCCTTTTTTTTCTCTTTTCGTATCGATTACTCTCTTTTGAATTGGCTCCCTTACTCTCGTTTGAAATATACATATACTATTTTGATGAACTGACACGAGGGTACCATGCTGCGTGACGACCATACAACCTTGAGCGCTTGAGGTTCGCGAAGCCCCTGAAAGTTGTTTATCTCGGACAATCGCCCACTTCGCAGCTGCTTTCCGGGGCCTTTAGACTGCCGTTTCTTTTATATATGGGAAAGACTCCACGGCTATTGTTAATTCCGCACATCTAGACCTCTGAGGGCAACAAAGGGTGCCAACTTGGGCCTTTGATTGGTGGCGAGAAGGATCGGCGCACCTTTTGCAATTAAGCTTTGATCCGTTGATGTGGCTGATTCTGTGCTGGTGCAGATCCTTGACCCACTGGCAACCGCATCCGATCGCCCGGAAGGCATTCAAGTCGTATCCGATACCAAGAAGTTCAAGAGAGAAATTTGAGGAAATCGATTTGAGAGACCATTAGTGTAGTACAGACAATCGTACGCTACAGCGTACTCGTATAGGCAGACATGATTTGCCACTGAACCATAACTAAGGTATTCAGAGCAAATTTCACTATACTGGGTCCCATGCACCTGCCACCACCTTGGCACGCTGAAACTCAGAATGTCCATAGCATAATGGGATACTGCATGTATAAAGCGACGATATTGAACAAAGGCAGGTCAGAGAACAGCTAGGCGAATGTCAAAGCCTGTGACGGCGTTGATGTTGATATCGATCATGGCGGGAATCGCACAGAGGGGTCAGTGGTTGTGTTGTCGTGAACGTTATTGCGAGCGTTGCGAGTTTTGAAGCAGGCTACAGCGAGGGCATCGCAGAGGAGTCAAGGATGGGTCTAAAGGCAAAGGGGCAAAGCAACTTGAAGCTTGAAGAATCTCGACGCGTCGCATGGGGTTTACCTGATGTCATTCGAAGTCTGCCAGCCCACGGACCTT
>JAHBOF010000319.1:0-34128 GCA_020736565.1 Coprinopsis sp. MPI-PUGE-AT-0042
TTGCTTTCTTACAGTCATGTCTTCCACTTCAGAATAGTGAACCCTCATTCCGAGTGCACAACGGCCGTCAGAATCCGCAAAAAACTGGTTTGGAAAGACTTTCCAGTGCCAAAAAAGGCTTGGGGCACAATTAAATCCTCGCTGGTGCCTCATGGCCGTCTTCAGGTTGGGAAGTCTGGATTTATAACTCCAAAGTATGATGCCGTTGGACTTCCTTTGTTCTCGCCACTCTTCCTTCGCATCTATTGTCTTTCCAGCCTGCTACGAAATCTACTCAAGTAAACTTCCTCCTTTGCTGAGCGCTCGATGTCGAGAGTATGGCATGTGTTCCTAGTCGCACAAATCTTGGCACTCTTCTGGACCTTGCCCATTGGCGTTCTGGGCTCGAGGCAGCATTGCCGATTGCGTGTACATCGACGGTACACAGGGCAGGCTGTCTTCAATCCACCCACTTCTTCTGTCAGCAACGGAGATCAACCGACAAATGGCCCGACGCCAACCGCTGCACCAAGCTCAGGGGAACCTGCTCAACCAACGTCAACGCTTGCGCCGCTGCCGCCCTTTGTCTATGGATCAAATACCATTCGAGCAGTAAATCTGTATGTGGACTCACTTCGAGACTTCTCGTTCAGGGCTAAACTTAATCGTTAGCGGAGGCTGGCTTGTGCTCGAGGTGCGTTTACTTGGACCTAGAGAACGCTACAACCTTATGAACGTTTACTGTCATGGTTAGCCATGGATAACCCCTAGCTTCTTTGAGAGGACAAATAACACTGAAGTTATCGACGAGTTTACTCTAGGAAGCCTCATAGACCGAGAGGTAGCCTTGAAGATGTTGACTCAGCACTGGGAAACAGTGCGTTTGCCACGAGCAGCCCCGCTTCTCTTCGGCTGAAATATCTCCAACAGTGGATCACGGAACAGGACTTTGTTGACATTCGTGCAGCAGGGTTAACTCATGTACGGTACGAATTCGTCTCTCGTTTCTCTATAGCGGTCCTTATCAATGAGATGATCGCTTAGCATTCCGTTGGGCTTCTGGTCCATTCCTATCCCTCGAGGAGAGCAGCGGACCGACGTCTCCCCCGATCCCTACCTTCCGGGAGCTTGGTCTTATCTACTCCGTGGACTGGACTGGGCTCGAAAGCATGGTCTCAGGGTAGTCGTGGATATCCATGGAGCACCAGGCTCACAAAATGGCTATGACAACTCTGGTCAACGGACCAGCGACCCACAATGGGCCCTCGACGAAGACTTCGTTACCCATACTATCGACGTCGTGCGCTACCTTGTTGCAAACACTGGCGGCCTGATCGAAGTACTGGAGCTCCTGAATGAACCTGCGGGATTCAGAGGCGAGGAATGGGCTAATGTTATACGACAGTATTGGCTAGATGGATACGACGCAGTTCGCGAGGCTGCAGGGAACAACACTCGTGTTATGATATCTGATGCGTTCTTGGGAGTCAATGTAGGTTGTGGTTCCCCATCTCGTATGTTGTTTGTGCTAAAGTCGTGCAGTCTTGGACAAGTTTCCTGACATCTCCTCGAGGGGAAGGCGTTATGATGGACTTTGTGAGTGATCAGCCTAATTTCTCGGGGCTGGCGTTCTGAGCGGTCTTCAGCACGAATACCAAATCTTTAGCCACCTAGAGCTAGAGCGGTCAATGCAAGAGCACATTGATGTAAGCACAGCATGTCCCTTCTTGTTGCTCAGTATCTCATCTGACGCCTTGCAGTACGCTTGCGGATATATAGATTCCTTGGGATCCTTCACTTCTTCTAATATCTGGACCGTATTAGGAGAGTGGTCTAATGCCATGACAGACTGCGCTCGGTGGCTGAACGGCCGAGGAGTAGGGGCGCGTTGGGATGGGACCTGGTTCAACACCGACCAATCCCACGGATCATGCGAAGGATATACAGGAAGCTATGAAGGTTTCTCGGATGAGTATAAGACGTTCCTTAGACGGTAATGACAACTACTTCGAAAGTATAAGCAGTTGGGGTTCTGAATCGGATTCGCCCTACAGGTACTGGGAAGTTCAAGTAGAGGTCGGAGAAAGCATACAGGGTTGGATTTTTTGGACGTGGAAGGTGCGATACTATTTTAAGACAGCGATGGCCCCTTCGATTTAACGATGACTTCAGGCCGAGAATGCAGACGAATGGAGCTACCAAAAGGGACTCGAAGGTGAGGCAGCTTTTCCCGATATCCACTCTCGGTGCTGAGCATTACACTCTACCTAGGTGGCTGGATACCACAAGACCCTACTGACCGACTGTATCCCGATATCTGCTCTCGAAGCTGAGGCTTCTGCTCTGCCGGCTGTGTCTCACAACGATGCATTCAGGATATCATTATTCAACGCTCATTCAAAACTCCCCTACTATTATTTAAGCCCTCTACAGTTGGCACCTCCAGCTAGAACCTTAACTCTCATCGAAGTATGTACACACAATGACACGAGGCCATCCTCGGAACCCGTGACACCTCGGGCGCTTAACCTTGATACAAAAAGCGATTCTGAACAGCCTTCTCTCATCCAAACTTGCCTCTCGCTTTCCTCCATGACAATGTTGGAGCCTACCTATGAGACCATTTCCCTACCCACTACCCCAGAGCCTCCCTCTGATGTTCCCGAGTTCCGAAGGGATGATGACTATTTCTTCGACACGATTCTTTTCAAGGTAAGCACTCTTATCGCCTCCTATCTATGTGAGTATAACGGTGTGTGTGTGGCCATCACTCGTCGTAGGTCACAGACGTCGGCTTCAGGCTGCCCGCGTATCCGTTTGTGCAGGAATCGGATACCTTTGTGTCGCAGTACAACCTCAACCTTGATGGTCAAGAAAACCGGACGGCCGTCGAACTCATTGACATCGAGGTGGACGACTTCAAGAACTTCCTCAAGGTGTTGCTGCCCAAGTATGATCTCTTACTTTCATCGCGAATATGTCTTATAACATGGACAGGCATTCGCGGTACGGGGCCCAGCCAAGGGTCACAACAGTAGAGTGGCTGTCTACTCTGAAGTTGGCGTCCAAATGGCACTTCAACGATCTCCGGAAGGTTGCCATCGCGGAGCTCTCACAGACCGCGTTGGGCCCCATCGAGCAGATCTGCCTGGCCCGAGAACATTACGTCTCTGCCTGGCTCTTGGAAGGTTACGAGGGGCTGGTTCACCGGGGAACAGGAATTACCGAGGGGGAGGCAGAGACGATTGGGTGGAGGACTGCTCTGCGACTCTCGGCGATCGTCGTTGCCAACGCTCGGCGATGCCCACATATGGAGCTTAACCCCCTGCCTGTTTGCGATGTGGTGCTCTCTGAGTTCGGTGCAGAGGTCAAGGACATCCGAACGATGTCCGAGCAGTATCTAACCAAAAACGAGCGTAGAGCGGTCGAGGAAGCTGCAAAGCTTGAGGCGGCGAACGAGGACATGGTACGTGAACGGCAGAAGCAGGCCGCCGACAGGGCATTAGCTCAGAAACAGGCTCAAGCGCTTCGTGAGGAAATGGTTAGACTGCAACAGAAGCTCGCGGAGGCGGAGGCGGAGACGGAGCTTCAGGTTGACGACTTCAAATATGATTCCGAAGGGGACATTCAAGGGGGGCGAAGAAGTGCTCCTGCTATTCCAGTTGAACATCCCATACCCATGCATACATGGCCACTTGCGCCTCACAGCCCAGCACGAGTCGAATGGACACCCGCGCCTCCTTCACCAACACAGGGAATTAGGACATCCTCGACGCCTCTTCCACCGATACTCACTACCCACACCTTAAGACCTGTATCTCCCACCGTTATGGCTCCAGGTTCGAGGCCTGCATCTCCTGCACCCGTCAAGAAGAAGAAGAAGAAGAAGGAGAAGAAGCCATCTATGAAGGTTGCCGAATAGTAGTTGGTGGGAAACCTCATCGGCCGCTGAGGTCGTGCGCACCAGTGTACCCTTCTTGGAAGCTTAGTTTGAGGCGTATGTGATTAGATTTATGCACCTTAATGCGACTTATGCAACACCACACATGAGTCTGTTGGAGAACCTATCAGGCTGTCCCAAACTCGAAGCCTTGCCACGGGGTGGGATTCTCGACTTTTGGTGGTCCTGCAGGCTTGCCTTCGATATGAAGGGCCTGTCGTGACCATGCTGCATCCTACACAATGTCAAAGAAATCATATATCCAACTCCCGAGCCTGCCTGTCGGACACTGACAAACTAAAGGGCAACGCAGGATGAGGAGTTTACCTGCAGAACCACCTTTTGCCCTGTGGATACTAAGCGCTTAAGCCATTTTCCCGTAGGTACTTCATCGCCAAAGGCCGTGGCCAGCGACTGGTATGTGACTGACCAAATTTGCCTGCCTCGCTTATACCGTTACTGGAAAGAACTGAGATGAGGAGATGGAGAGCTATGACGAGCAGGAGAAACTCTTGGTCATGAATTGATATTTTTTCTGCAAACCGCGCGGCTAGTAGGCTGTGTTGCAGTATCATTCGATGAAGGCGATTTCACCCATACAAAAAGTGCCCTGGTTGACTCCGGTACTTACAAAAAGTTGGGGCCAGTCATCGAGGGTTGAGCGTTAGACATCCGGACACCCCAGCCCTACAGGAGGTGACATCGAGCGACTTCTATCATGGGGTCACATCTTATCTTTGACACGAGGCGAAGTCTAACTGACTTCTGACGGATTGGGCGCTTAAATTCGAGATAAAGACCGTCACTATGAATCCTCACCGCCTTCTTCCCCGCTTTCCCTCCTATGACCATGCTGGAGCCCAACTACGAAACCATCTCGCTGCCCTCAACCCCAGAGCCTATCCTTCCTGTTGAGGAGGAAAATAAAGATACGGACTACTATCTCGAACCTCTATCGCTCCAGGTAAGCCATGCCTTGGACCTTCAGTGGCGGCGGGAGAAGGCAGGGAGTTAAATTCCACTGACCGGCCCTATGACAGATCAGTGGAGTAACCCTCAAAGTGCCTGCATACCCATTCCTCGAAGAATCCGAGACTTTTGCTTCGAAGTACAACATCCGCTCAAACAGCAAAGGCGAATACCAGGCCGTCCTCGTGCTCGACGATGTCAACTTGGTAGAGTTTAAGCATTTCTTGCATGCTCTCCTTCCCAAGTACGTCGACGACCCTTGCCTTCAGCTTGTCCACTGCGCCGCTAATTCATCCTCTTGCTCAGGTACTCTCGCCAGGAGAAGCTCAAACTGAGCACCGCCGAGTGGATCTCCACTCTCAGAATAGCCACGCAGTACCGCTTCAATGACTTGCGCAAGATCGCTATTGATGAGCTTTCGCCCATTGATATGGATCCCGTTGAGCGAGTATGTTTGGCCAAGGAATTCAAGGTCCCCTCCTGGCTGTTGTCAGGATACCAGAACCTTGCAGAGCGTTCCACAACGCTTGCAGAGGACGAGGCATCCAAGATCGGGCTAACCACGGCCCTCCACCTCTCCAAGGTGGCTATCCACCGCTTGCGCGACCAGCTTGCCGCTAGAGACCCAATTGCCATCGATGATCACATCCGGGAGGCGTTCAGAGCAGAGTTCGATGCAATGGTTGCCGCCGCCAGCTCATATCCAACCACAAGAGAGCGGCTGGAGCTCGAGCTGGAGCAGGCCAGGGCGTTGGCAGAGAAGGAGATGAAAGAAGCACTCGATCGAGAAGAGAGAGAGAAGCGGTTGAGGGAGACGGAAGAGGCAAAACGGGAGAAAGAAAAGGCCAAGATGGAAGCGCAAAAGCGAGAGGCGGAACTTAAAGCAAAAGAACAAGCCCGCTTGAAATCGGAGCGCGAATGTCAACTTCGCAAGTTGGCAGAGGAGGAAGAAAGGGTTAGGAAGGAGCTGAAAGCACTGGAAAATGTTGAGCAGATCACGCCGACGTTGTTCGGTGGATGGGGTTCCGCCTTTTCCAGCCCGGGATTCACTGGGACAGGCAGCACGGAGGGCGTTGAGCAAGACCAACCGTGCCCTACCACCCCCGTCTCGCGCAAGGGGAAGAAAAGGACTAAGAAGAGTGCGAACGTGGGTGGTGGGTGGAATGTGGGAAGCATCGAAGAGGGCCCGCAGCCCCTTGCTCAAGAAAACAAAGAGAAAGCAGAAGACGGCGACCCAGTTGGATGAATCTCGCTTGGTGGGCTCAGAAGATCATATGTCCAGTTGTTGTGAACTGCTTGCTAATACACGGTTTCCCTTGTTCCTAACTTCCGAAGTCGTCAGCGACGCCGCTACGTTGAAGGAAAAAACCTACTGACTTGTCCAAAATATATTTGCACATGAGTAGGTTGGTCAAATACTTGATGGAGGCCAATCTGGCAGACCGTTGAGGGAGGCGTTGGTTGCCTCCCGGACTAGAGCTTTACTCGACACGTCGGGAGACTGACGGTACCCTTGGAAGACTTCTTGCATCTGGAAGGTAGAAGCCGCAACCGAGTCTAAGAATATATGATCAACGGCGAGAACAAGTGAGTTGGACCGCAAGCCTACCAAACTTCTGGTCTGCGTCCTTCACTAACTAGAGACGACAAGATTGTTGGGTATTCATCTTATTCGAGAGAGTTGACATCACGCACCTCTTGCACTCTCTGTATTTCGGCCTGGACCTGTTGCTGATAGTAACCAGCAAAGTTCAGTTGGGCCTTCAGACCCTCGAGCTGACTCGAGCAAGCCGTCTTCCTCGACCCCCATGCATTCTTCAACGCTTCAAAGGTATTCAAGAGTTGCTTCCAAGTGAAAGCATCCCACTTGTCAAGCATAGCCTTGTGAGTCCTGACGAACTCTTTAGGATGCGGGTCGCCGTTCGGCGATACGCCCGGTGTAGGGCCAGTCGGAGGGATGAGGTACTGGCTGGTATCATACCCATTCTGATTCTGGTATCCTTGCTGCTGTTGTTGAGCCTGTTGATATTGCTGTTGCTGCTGATTCTGGCCGCTCCCACCATCCCACGAGCCCAATGGCCCATAAGGATCGAACTGAGCAACATATCCGGGATTATTCGCAATCTGCTGCTGCGCAGGTCCCAGCTGCTGCTGCTGTTGCTGCATCTGCTGAGGCATACCCGTCTGTTGCCCAGACAAGTAGCTATAGCTTGTGCCGCTCATGACTGGGCCACTCTGTTGGCCGTACGAATTATTGGGTTGGTAGAACTGTGGTCCACCATTGTACGGGCTCTGCATCGTCGACCCGGTTGGACTAAGATATCCGCCGCCGCCATATCCCTGCTGCCCGTATTGTAGCTGGGGTTGCTGGGGTTGCTGCTGGAACTGCTGTCCATATCCTGTTTGCTGCTGTTGATATGAGGTCCCAGGATTCGTCCATTGTCCCTGCTGTTGCTGCTGGTGTGGGGGTGAACCACCAGAGATGTCGGGATATCGGGAGCTAGCGTGACTAGGATTATTTGCGTTGAAAAAGGGGTTATTCATCTGATCACCCGATACCCTCAGCTTTCCGAAGACTCTGGCGGTGTTGAGGACGATGGGGACGATGAGCGGCTGCTCTAAAGACGATGGCCAACGGCATCAACCTTCCGCTCACAGGGAGGCTGTTTCCGTCGTTGGAAGCTGACATCACAGCAAGCTATTTATAGCGTCATCGCAGAACTTGTCTGCATGCTGCGATGTGGGGCTGAAAGCCTTGGACGACCGTTGAGAATGGCATCTTGGTGGCCCAGAGGTCCATGACAAATGAATTCCTTCAACATAGAGCTAGGTTATTCCACCTTCCGATGCGTTCGTAACTAATACAAGAAAGCTTCCATTAATCTCGAGGTTTGCGTTTTGATTTGGGTGTAGGTATCAGCCCCAAGAGTCCGAATGTGAGGGCATAAGCCGAAGAGACTAGTTGAAAACGTCAGCCAATGCAGGAGAAAAGACAGAGAGCAGCGTACCTCCAACAATGCCTTTTAGATATCCCAAGCCAGACCATTGCCCCAAGACCGTCACTGCGATAAGCCAGCCACTTACAATCGTCGTGGTGAGGACCTAGGATATCGGGAAAAGGTTAGAAACATTGAACGAGGGCAATCAACATCGACAGGCGCACCGGGATTGTTGAGGAAAGCACGGGTGATTCACGCCATAGTCGGTACTGGGTTCCGGTTTAGCCAAAGTCCATTGCCACAGTAGAAGTTACTTACATCTGGTTCCTCTCCGGTAGTCAAAGGAAGCAGCAGGATATAGAAGAAAAGGCCAACGGTCGTCAGACCCAGACCTCCAGCTGTAAAAGCCCCTGTTCTAAACAGAATTTGTGTCTACTTCCCCCTCCGTCTGATAGGAAGCGCTTAAGGCACTTACCTGGCGAGTGAGCCATTAAGTCCATGCAAAGTCTGAAGAAAGGCCTCCACGATCCCCAGGTAATACACCCCAAGTGCACCTGGAATGACCAGCTTCAGCTGTCTCACGGCATTCGTTCCCCAGCTCTTCGTGGGTGCCGGTTGGTGATTCATCCTTAGTAACCAGGGGGAAACTAGCTGCGAACGAGAAATAATGGCTTGGTGAAGGACCTTGCTCGATACCGATGGAAGCAGACAGCCATCATGCACAAGAGTGGGCACGACCCCAGCGCGTCAATTTCACATGGGTCTGATGTGCCACGTGCGCGTGTGATGGTAGCCCCTATTTTGGGGACCGGCAATGCTTGCGAAATTCGTGTCACAGTCAAAGTGCCCTTACCCGTTTTGGAAGGACGTCTTCACACAGCCCCTAAACGCTAAGCGCCGACCGAGTCCCCTGCTGGAAGACGTCGTGTTTGTGCCAGAGCTTGAGCTATTAGAGTACGCGCAGTAGTCTAGAAGATAACAAGATGGTATATATACAAATTCTTCTTTCGAAAGGCATCGAAAGTTAAGATTCGTCCAACTCGAAGCTCTTCAGTTGTCAATGCAGGCTCGACATAGGTTTTCTTGAGTTGTCCGAGATTGTAAGACGACATTCTTTGCGAATCTGAGCGCTTTCCCATTTAAAACAGCTAGGTAAGGATGTTGGAGAAGAGAAACGGGTGCAAGACCTTTTCGATCGCTCAGCTACAGGCACTGTCCGTCCCTTCTACCTTGTAAAAATCAAGCGAATATTGACTCATCAAATCACCGTATCAAGTCTACTTGGCCGATTCCCCCTAAGGCTTTCCATTCTCAGGATCTGGTAGGCTGAAGGGCCTTATTTTTTGATAGGAAGAAGATTTTTAAATTCGGCCAAGTAGACCTTCTTAATACAATATAAATATGAATTATGGCGATTTCTACTGAATTTATATCTACTGTTCAGAGGGAGTTGGCATTTCCGGACGCGTTTTGGCTGGTATGTCGGAGTTTGATTTTGCAGAGCGTTGCCGGTCCCCAAAACCAGAAGCCATGTCGACCTTGGGTACCGGGTAGGTGTTGTAGTATTGCTGGATGTTGACGTTCCCTCCCGCCTGTACAAAGTGCCCGTTATTCGTCGTCATCCCATGCGCTTCCAGGACTGTGGTGCCAGACCCAGTAGAAGAGGGTCCAGCTTTGAACGGTCAGTCCTCGATTGCATCGTCGGCTTTACAGCATCTTACCTAGAGGTCCAGTGGCAGGCACCTGCAGCGCCTGAGCGCTCTGCTTGTCCTGTAGGGTGGGTGAGCCAAACAGTGGGAGAATAAGGCTGAGCTTTACTCACCATGGCAAGATGGCTTGGGATCGTTAAATCGCAGGCGAAATAGAAGCAGTAGAAAAAGGGACCAGCGGTGGTGGTACTGGTCAGAACTTGATTGATACACGTGCAGTGCTCAAGACTCTAGATATACATGGGCGGTGTTCTGGCCTCATGACCCTGATCCAGCGCTCATCAAGCGGCCGAAAAGCCTGTTTGAGTTCGGTAATTCCAACATCCTTTTGCTCAAGTCTTCAAGACAGACTAAGAGGAGGCGGAGGAGGAGGTGGCGGTGGTGGCGGTGGTGGTGGTGGTTGAGGAAGAAACGTGCAGGATGGGATAATTTGCGGCCTGTGGTGGTTCCTAGCCTCTATCCTCGGAGACCCAAAAAGGTATGGAGATTTTTGTAGTGAGAGCCAGCCAACACATAGTATTCGTTATGATCATGATTGACCTCCTGAGTGGAAGACGAGAAGGGGCTGGTTGTGGATGCGGAAGAACATGGCGTGGGATACTCCTCAAAACGACATTTGCGCTCTTTGCCCAAAACCTCCGCGAAAACTACGCTCGGAGTCGGAGGCATTCTCTCTAAAATGTACGCATCAATGAAGAAGAGGCCTCTCATCCAACTATGATAGAATGAGAACTGAAGAAAGGACGTGAATACAAGGGGGTCATGATCAACTTGCCTGCAGCGGAGGATGGTCAAGAAGGTGAAGACGACGGCTGGGCTCATCCAATGGGAAGAGACATGCTAGCCTTCCTTGATCCGATCCTCAGTACGCGGCTCAGCTTTTATTCACCTCTACTCCCTGCGTCATGTGCTTCATCCCTCTCATAACTCTTCGCTCATACATAACACTAAGGTATCGTTTTCTTTCGTCTTCTACGCTCCTGTCTCGCGCTTCGATACCGCATCCATGTGCAACACCATTTCATATCTCTCTTAACCAACAAGGACACGCTCAACAGCCATGCCCTGGCTCCTTCAGCACCCCTGGCGGGTGCTCATGGGACGACTAGCTTGATGCTCTGCACTTTCCCCTGCCTCGACCTCGTTTATGATCCTCTGGTATGTCTCTCCTGTACGTACCTCGGTCGAGGAGAAACCATCGGCTCTTCGGTCTTGGGATGTGTTCTCTTTCCAACGTTGTCCGGTATGCGTTTGTACTGCACCTCTTCAATATACATCTAATGAACGCTTCAAGTTCGCTTGCAGAGAACTCGATGCGCACTCTAACAGGACCAAGTCCTATCCATTCTCGATGCCTTGACAATTGCCTGCCACTCCCTTGACCTCTTTAGAACCATATCACGCCCTTCGATGCTTGTTCCTCCCTCACAAGATTGGCGTCGTCTTGACAGTTCTTCTGTAAGTTTCTCACCCTTTTCAACGGCGCGAAAGGGTTGACCCGCTGACCTCTCTGTGCAGCTTAAATCTGTCGCCCAAGCCGCTTCGATTAACGCGACGAAGATCCCAATCGAATATCTCAAGCGCCGCGACGTCGAATCTCCTCACGCGACCGCCGACCGATGAACCTCTAAACCTACGCCGACCTTTCTTGGTCAGCTAGAAGCTCCGTCGATTTTGCCAGCGTCAAGGTGGCCTATCGCAAATGGCTTCCTTCTGTGCTCAAGGACCCGCCCTTCGACACTCGTGCCGGGGAAGAACGTTGGTATCCCTGAATGTACCAGTTGCGTGCACGAGCACGCGTTTTAGCGCTCTCCGAAATACTGGAGTTGCGAATCGTGGCCTTCAAGCCAGAAGCGACACGCTCTGGATTCTTCTGATCTGTTCTGGGTATTAGAATCTGAGATGTCTGAAGACAAAGGAGCTGGCACACGGGTCGAAGACATATCTGTGATTGTGTTAGAAATGGTTTGAAGGTTGCAAGATGGTGAAGGGCTGTGTTGTGCCCTCCTTGCCTCGACGCTCAACCCTTTTAGCTTCAAGCTGGTCGAGACATCGACTAAGACTTTGGTGGTTCAGCCATGTGTCTCACCATCTACGACGTTAGATATTGCATTATAAAGCGTCAGGAAGCTCTGGAATAATGTCGTTGGAGTCAGCGTCTTAGCGTATGCTTTGTGGATGCCTTAGCCTGAGGGGATTTTCGGATCCACGATGATGCAATCCCCGTTCCGATTCTTCGCCAGTGACTCAAGAATAATAAATGGTAGCTCCTGTAGGCATCGCGATTGGTTGGCGGTCTGAATTGTTTTCCGAGACGGAGGCCACGACTCTGATGGATGAGGCCTGCAGGACTTTTGGGCGATAGTGAGAATTTCTGGCTTTAAGGATTGCAGTTTATGCACTGGTATTAGTTGATGTGACATACGAAACTGGTATTACAGGTATGAGTAAATAAAATAGAAAAGCGTTCGGTGTTATCACAGCATGGAAACAAAGGGATAACAACGAGCATATTAGCTCGGCTCGGATGCAACTTGAAAAGAGCGATATTTTAAGGTGAAGATAATGCTCCTGACGTTGGATTTGAGCCTCTAGTCGTCTATATGAAGGCTGCCTTTAATTGGGCCTTGCGCTGCGCATAAGCCAGTCCCAGGCTCAATGTAGATTGAAGGCAGTCCGGTCAACCGCCGCTGACCGGTAGGGAGGTGGACCCGGAATATCATCATTTGGCATGGCTCCCAGAGATATTGGGCGAGAGGACGACATTTCCGTCGAGAATGGGTGATTGAGGCTCCCCGAAGCCGTAGTGACGGGGCTAGAGCTATAGTCATGCATGTCCGACTTTGCATATGCTACACAATGATATCAATCTCAGCGATATTCCATTCAGTCAGGATGTAGCTGTCGACGTACCGGTAAGAGTCTGTGCTTGGATATGATCAGGACTTGGATATGCGATAATGGAGTGGGTGTAACTTCCATTCAAAGGGAGGTCCCAAGTTATCATGCCGTCTCCGCCGTTGTCTCTTGAACACGAAAAATGCGATAACGAGAAGGCAGATCGCTGCAAGGCCGCCAACGACGCCTCCAATAACTGCGCCGACTGGTGGGCCTGTCCTGCCATGTCCTGAAAAGGTAGCGACAGAACTGGGAGTATCCGAAGGTGATATGCTTTTTGTTCCAGATGGGAGGATGAGTGCGTGGCTCTCCGGAGAGGCCCCTGAGCTTGCGCCAGGCAGAAGAGAACTGCCAGAACTCGGGGCTGAGGCGGACGGTACTGATTCACGCGTTGCTTGCGCGTCAGACTGACTGGAAGAAGGCGGCGAAGAAGATTGTATCGGAGACGCAGGCTGGAGAATGGGAGTGGGTGATTGGGAGGGAGGAGTGGTTGAACTTTGTTCGCCGCTTCCTGGGTCATTAGTTCCAGTGATCTCGAAATAGTCCAGCCATAGCCTTCCCTGGTCGGAGTCGTTGATAATTGTAAGCACGTGTTCGCCATAGTCAAGCCCTCCCATACTATGGAGTTGTATGCCTCGTTGAATTCTGTCGTTTTGCTGGCCCTCCCAAGGCGTGCGTACGGTATCGTCAATCACAAACGTGGCTTTTGGGGCATTTCCATAGCCTTCGCCCGTTCTCGAGATCGCGCCATACACGGATATTCCTTGACCTGAAGGAAGGATAAGATGCCTTGCCTGAAGGGCTTTTTGTATGCATTGACGGACCTGTAAATGTCACCCTGACGGTCGCCCCGATCGACGCGGTTGAGGACGTCGTCTGCATGTATTCTTCTTCCACCCCTGTCTGTGCCCATGTTCCCGAATACTGAACTTGGGCATCCCTGTCGTCGTGCCGTAATGCCATGCCTGGCTTTTCCGATCCCCCGAGACAGGTGCCTGTTGTGTTCTGCCAACGCCGAACCAAAGGCGACGGCAAAGTGGGTTTGAATGAATTTTACGGTCAAGGTTGCCGGTGGTACAAATAGCTTTCACGATCGTCAATGTCGGGCGGGACGGCTTGGACTATGTCAATGATGGATTCACACCGGCGGACGCAGGCCGCAACATATAACGAAGAAAATTATGAAGAATGTAGAGTTGTTATGGCGAAGGTGTTATACAGAAAAGGACAGTGTAGGGATGTTATCCCAAGCAAAGAGTCATCAAGATAAAAAGAAACCCAGGGCCAAAACCATGGACCGAGACTGGCTTTAATTTTGATAGCCAGGAGGGGCATCCATCTCTGCCGCTCGATTCGGAGCGACCGTAGCCATGTTAGATGCGAGCTTATTGGGAACCGTGTACCCCGCAGGTGTCATCGTGTACTGTGGCTGAGATTCTGCATGCCTGGCTGAACCTCCCGTGTACCCACTGACCATACTAGCAGAAGACACCGGCACAGGCGACGCTGTATCACGCATTGAGGTGCTGTGATTATCTGCGTGATTGTATCCGGCGGCCATTGGCATTGAGTAACCTGTGCGGGTTTAACCGTTAGAAACGACCAGCAAGGACATTGGATATGAGCGCACCTGAAGGGTTCTGAGCAGTGGGATATGCGGGATGAGCACCCCCCATCATTCCAGCGCTTTGCGAGCTTCCAGACCCCAAAGTTCGGTGGGTGGCTGCAGCACCATAGCCTGAAGGTGCATAGTTGTCATTCCCTGCAATAAATGGCTGGATGGCTTTGACATCTTGTGAATTAGCCTTTGCGACGCAGTCAGACTATTTTGACGTACCGGGTTGCATATGGGGTCCAGAATAGTTGTCCTGAAGATCTTCAAGGTCACGCTTGCGTTTGTGGCGACGCCTGAAAATAACAAAGACGAGGAAAGCGATGCATAGGATGGCAACGCCTCCGACGACACCCCCAGCAATCGCACCGACTGGTGTACTACTATCGCTCGCGCCTTGCTGATCAGTCTCAGCTGGAACGCCTGATGCAGACGAACCAGAGGTGAGGGAAGACTGGCTCACCCCTGAGGAGGAGGATCTGTTGGGAAGTGGAGTGACAGCATTCGATTGAGATGATGACGGGGAAGGGAGTGATGGAGAGATGCTCGGTTGTCCAGACTGAGTGGTAGAGTCAGAGGGCGAAGGTGGGTTTGGCGTAGGGTTGTTGGGAGATGAGGAGCTGGAAGTTCCTGGATCGTCAAAACCAGTGACTTCAAAGTAATCCAGATAAAGGGTCCCCTCCGACGACTCGTTGGTGATGGTTAGGACATGCTCGCCGTAGTCAAGGCCGCTGACGGAGTAGAAGTTTTTGTTGCGTTGTATGATGTCTGTCTGCTCTCCCTCAAAGCGAAAACGGCTCGACGAGTCGCCGTCAATCACGTAGCTGGACACTGGTCGGTCTTTAACGCCTAACATTGTGATTGTGCCAACGACAGATATTCCTCGTCCTGTTTATACTGTTAGAGACGTCTGAAAACAAGCGCTGCTCCTTTACCTGTAAAGGTTACTCGAGCGGTGGCGCCTGGAGTTTCCGTCCAACTAGTGGTCGACTTGTATTCCTCCGGCACCCCTGCATCCCCCCATTCGCCTGCAGAGTACTGGACAACACTGTCCCTATCGTCGTATACTAGAGACATTCAACTTTATCCTCGCCTGCTCTCCTGGAGCGGCTGTTCAATATACTGGAAGAGTGAATACCGAAGGCGAGTGGGGGCAATGGTGAATGCCCAGTCTAAAGGCGGTAGAGAGGAAACGGGAAGTAAGATCCAGCAGCCAGTGTTACACCTGAACCCGGCGCAGATCAGCGCTGGGGTTCTATTACAGCTCCCTGACGCCCGATTTAATAATTGAATAGATGAGAACAAAGAAGCATGCCCAATGCGTTTCAGTGCGGTTAACCGGTTAAGCGGCACCCCTTTACGTCCAGAAAAGGTTGGACAGCCTCCAGTCGAAACTCAGAGCCATAGCACGGTGAATAGGCAAGTACCACCTGTCCTACGTACCGCTGTCGATTGTGAGGGTCGATAGAGTCTGCTGAAAGAAATCAGACCAGCCCAGAGTAAGGGAAATATCATGGTCTATTCGCGGACGTTCGAACTTCAGAAGGTTCTCTCTCGTAACGAGGGGGTGGATCCAGGGCATTCATGTTTTGAACGGTCGAACCGGACGTTGAGCTCATCGGGGCCGTCGATGGCAATGACTGTGAGTACGAAGGCTGTTTTCCACTGTGAATGATAGGCGGAAAGGTGGAAGAGCCCGATTTTGACGTTTGTGACGTAGAAGTGAAATTCTGAGGAATCTGCGAGGTGTTTGGAGGATTGGGGACTTGTGCCGTTTCAAGGTTGAAGGGAGTGATGGGAGGAACTACGGGTGATAGAGATGAGCAGCCTTTCCTCCCGCTTAATCACATTCGACTCACCGGACTGATCAGCCTCGCCTTCTACACGACCCCTACGTCGGCGCCTATAGAGCACCAGCCCGACAACGAGAAGGCAGACGAGTGCCAAGCCACCAACTGCCCCTCCAATAATTGGGCCGAGGGGAGGATTAGCCGATTCGACGGGTTTCGACGATACCGAGGTAGAGGGTGAAGCGATGGTGGATGTGACTACCGAAGAGACCACAATGCTGCTTGAGGGTTGGCTCGCTTCATTTGGTCCAACCACGTTGAAGTAGTCAAGGAAGAGTTCAGCATCCGATTGCTCGTTCCTGATGATTAGGTCGTGCCGACCAAGTTCCAGGTTATTGATACCATAGAACCTGGTGCCATATTGAATTTCATCCGTTGGAACTCCCGTAAACCGCGTGGCGGTCAGTGGGTCGTCGTCTATCGTGTAATTCGAGATGGGCGGTGCTTCTGAAATTGCAATAGTGCCAAAGACGCTTATGCCAGTCCCTACAGAGTCACTGTTCGTATTGCTTGACAAAAAGCAAAGGCTTATAGTGCTCACCGGTGAACGTGACTCTTGCAAGTGACCCAGGAGTTTTTGTGAAGGTTGTGGTAGCGTTGTATTCAAACTGAGGGTTTCCGGATGTTTCCCAAAGTCCCGCATATTGGACGGCAGGGTCTGTGTCATCGAAGGTACGGGTAGACATAGTCAACAGGGCCGCTCAAATTTCCGAGCGGTAGGGAATGGATAGGGAGGTTGCAGGCAAGAGGAAGGAACTCGGGATGAGTGTTGGGTGTAAGGTAGGCTCATTCAATGATAGACCAGACACTGGTTGAAGCCTAAACCCCTTTGACAGCAGCCGGAGCGCCCAGTGTCCACGGTCATCAGTCATCAGGACGGGCGTCGCCAGCTAGCGGGAACTTGGCGGGAACGTTGTATTGAACCGCAGATCCAGTCTTTTGAGTCTTGTATATGCATGATGGAGAACAGAAGCAGCCCGTCAGAGAAGACCCCAACAAGATAATCCAAGAGGCCATGACAACAAAGCGTTGCCTCGGGGCAGTGGGCAACGTTGCGGAGCTGGAAATTTAGATTGGGCAGGTCAAACGATCTTCGCTTTGATGACACACTGTTCACCAGCTGCAGCGCAAGGACCACTTACAGTGGTATATATCCATATCTCTAGAATAGTACTTGCGCTCAGCTGTGGTAGCGAAACGAATTTGCGGGCGCCTATCGGACTATGAACTTCGTGATACATCCGCCCCTTAAACTCAGAAACACATCAGCGCCGAGGAGTCATGAGTTCCAAAATGTAAGAGCACGTCTACTGAGGGATTGCGGAGCGTCATAAAACATATGATTGACATGTCCAGGTCTCAAAGGATCAAGGGTGACTGGTGAGCGTCCTTCCAGGTGAAAAAAAGGGCGTTGGTCAGAGCCTCGACCAGAGTATGGCAACTCTTGGACCAGCGAAAGGTCGACGGCGAAGCAAAGGGAAAGGAGATTGTCTGATTGCGGACGCAGGAACTTCAGGATAGGGATAGCTCTGGCAACGAGGAGGGGACCGTGGGGCAATCATAGACTGCTGCGTGCAACACTGGATGGGAGGCAGAGTCAGGTGTCGATGCCAGCGCTGTCATCATACCTTTATTACATACGCGTGATGGGCGCCTAATCTTGGTGTACAGGCGAGAGGACTCGAGGCGATACCCTGTGTAGTAGATAACACAGCTACGAGAAATCGCTTGAGTGAAGATCGCGGTCAAGGTTTCGGAAGGTGGAAATGACACCCCGGATCGATATTTGCGCGCTAACAGGTGTCAATGCTGGTTTCACACCGGAGGACATGGCAGACCTGAATAGATGTGCAACAAGATAGAGGGAGGTACATCCTGTACATCCGAGTTGGGCGAAAAAGTTAAATAAAGGTGAAGATCGGACCTAAAGAGGGTTGTCATGCGGGTTCTATGCCGTCCCAAGGAAACTCTTCGAAATCAGGTACAATCAGGGTCAGCACATTATTGCGCCGACAACAGGGTTATGGTTGATAGCCAGGAGGTGGATCCAGCTCTGCAGCCCTCTCCGGAGTCACTGTTGCAATATTAGAGGCAACCTTATTGGAAACCGTGTATCCCCCTATCGTTAACGTAGTCTGTGGTTGCACCTCTGACGTTCCGGTGGGATACCAACTTGAACCTCCCATGTGCCCACCAATCGTGCTTGCAGAGGACAGAGGGTAACCTGTTAGTTCACCTGTCAGTAATAGAACTGACTGACAAGGTCCTTGGCTGTGAGCACACCTAACGGGGTTTCAGAAGTGAGATGGCTGGGATGAGCGCTCGCAATCATTGCATCGCTTTGTGAGCTTGCGGAGCCCAGAGGTAGATGGGTGCTATGAGCTGAAGGTGCGTAGCTCCCATTCCCCGTGTTGTGTGAAGTTGCATATGTTCGGCTGGCTACTACAATGCAAATTAGTCTTTGCGGTGGGATCAGGGTTTTCAACGCACCTGGTTGCATCTGAGTTCCGAGATAGTCGTCCGGAAGCTCGTGGCCACGCCTGCGTTGGCGGCGACGCCTGAAAAGAACAAAAACAAGAAAAGTAATACATGAGATGATGGCGATGCCGCCGACGATGCCTCCAACAATCGCACCAACTGGCGGGCCACTACCAGCGTCACTCTCGCTTTGCTGGGCAGGCTCAGCTGGAAGGCCTGATGCCGACGAGCCAGAGGTTAGGGGCGTGGGGAAAGACTTGCTTGCGCCTGACGAAGATCGGCTGGGAATTGTCGTAATGACATTCGATTGGGACGAGAGAGGGAGAGATGAAGAGTTGCTCGGTTGTCTGGGCTCAGTGGTTGGTGCGGGTTGGCTTGGCGTAGGGCTGCTGCTTGGAGACTCGGATGGAGAGCTGGAGGTTCCCGGATCGTTAAAGCCAAATACTTCAAAGTAATCCAGATAAAGGGATCCTTCTGACGACTCATTGGTGACAGTTAGGACATGCTGGCCATAGTCGAGGCCACTGACAGTGAAGAAATGTGCGAGGCGCTGAATCTGGTCTGTCTGTTCACCGACAAAACGAACAGTATTCGACGAGTCGCCGTCAATCACGTAGGTGGAAACCGGGCGGTTTCCAAGGCCTAATATTGTGATTGTGCCATAAACCGATATTCCTCGTCCTGTCGTTACTGTTAGAAAGGGCTGAGAACAAGCATTGCTCCCCTACCTGTGAACGTCACTCGAGCAGTGGCACCTGGTTTTTCCGTGCGGCTTGTGGTACCACGAAACTCTTCCGCGATCCCCTCTTGCACCCAATCGCCTGCCGAAAACTGGACAGCTGAGTCTCTGTCGTCATATATGAGAGACATTTATAATTTCTCTCGTGCTCTTCTCTTCTTCTGAAATGACCGAATGTGGCGAGCGTATTGCCGAAGGATAGTGGAAGGAGAATTTGGGAAAGCCTAGTCAGAGGGTGGCATGGAAAAGGGACGGAGTTAACACCACAAGTTATGGGGAAAGGCGGTTACACATGCACCAGTCACTGTGACAAAAAACCCCTGCAAAATGCTCAGCGTCGGTCTGATGCAGTGTCCGATCGAATAGTTATGGGAACTTGGGCGATGAAGAATGTGCAGATCATTGCATATGGGTTTCTGTGGGTGGGTGGTGAGTATGTGGTTGCTTTCTTAAAGGGTGCGCAAGTTTCGGTGACAACCTCAGAGCTAGAGAATAAACGAGGGCGTTCTGATACCTTTCTGTCGATTATTAGGGTCAATAGAGTCTGCAGGAATAGGTAGGATTGAGGCCAGCCCGAAGTGAGGGGAAAGATCATTGTCAATTTGCGGACGTTGGCACTTTAGAACGGCTCTAGCTCGTAAAGAGGGGGCGGATCCATTGTGTTTGTATTGCGAGAAGGGGGGTAAGTCGAACTGGACGCCGAGTCCATTGACGCCTTCGATGACAATGATTGCGAGGCCAAAAGTTGTTTTTCACTGCGATGAGAAGCGCCCGATTTTGAGGTAGAAACAACATGTTGAGGAGTCCACGATGGGGCTTGAGCGCCGCGGCCATTCGAACGGAATGGTAAGACAGGAGGATCTGCGGATGTAGAGGTGAGTAGCCACTCCTCCCGCTCGGTTGTATCTGACCCACTTGACAGTTGATCAGCCCCGCTTTCTACATGATTCCTTCTGCCGCGCCGGCTCCTAGATACCAAGATGGCGACGGCAAGGAAGCCAATGAGTCCTACGCCGCCAAGTAATCCTCCAATAATTGAGCCAAGGGGAGGATCACTCGACTTTTCGACAGGGTTCGAGGGCGCTGAGGCCGAGGGTAAAGCGATGGAAGAAAACGAAGGAACCACAACGCTGCTTGAGGCTGGACTCACTTCATTTGGGCCAGTCACAGTGAAGAAGTCGAGGAAGAGTTCAGCATTTGCTTGCTCGTTCCTGATCCTCAAGACGTGCTGACCGAATTCTAGGTTACTGATACCATAGAATTTGACTCCATATTGAACTTCATTGGTTGGAACTCCCACAAAATGCACAGCGGTCAGAGGGTCGTTGTCTATCGTGTAATTCGAGATGGGCGGTGCTTCAGAATTTGCGATAGTGCCAAAGACGCTTATGCCAGTCCCTACAGGGTCACTGTTCGTATTGCTAGACAAAAAGCAAAGGCTTGTAGTGCTCACCGGTGAACGCGACTCTTGCAAGTGACCCAGGAGTTTTTGTCACGGTTGTAGTGCCATTGTACTCGGTCTGTGGGTTTCCATCTGGGCTCCAAAGTCCCATATATTGGATGGCAGGGTCTCTGTCATCGAAGGTACGGGTAGACATAATGCCTACAGGGGTGCTCAAAGTTCCAAGTGGTCGGGAATGGTCGTCAAAGTTGTGTTTTTCAGAAAAGAGCAAGAACTCGAAAGAGTTCAGCTGAAATATATGCTCATTCAATCATATGCTTGTGCGCAGTTGTCGTCAGTCATGGGGATAGGCGTTGCCGGCTATGGTCGACCAGTTGCCCAAATGCCGTGGGCCGGCAAATCGTGTCTTTCCAATCGTGAGTGAGAAGGGAAGCAGGCCGTTGCAGAGTTAAGGCAACTCCGAGCAACAAGAGAACCCAGGGGGCTGATGGCAACAAAGCGAGCGGCCAAGTAAAGTTGAGCGGCTATTTGCGGAGCTGGAAGTTTAGATTGAGCCACCAAGCGATCTTCACTTTGATTGGATACGGTACCGCAAGGTCACAAGGGACTGCTTAAGAGTCTATGTGATAGTACCTCCGCTCGACTATGGACGCGAGGAGAGGACAAAGGAATGACAGACATAGGAGAGGTCATAGTGCTATCTGCGGAAGAACCTGAAGGAATGGCGGATATCGAAGAGAAGACTACAGTGCTCGAGGGCCAGCTCTGATCATCCACTTCGTATAGTCGAGGCGAATATACCATCTGGCCAACATCTGGTCTGTCGTTCCTGACATGTTGACCATGTTCAAGGTTGCTGGCGCCATAGAATTGACTCCATATTGGATTTTGTTGCCTTGGACTTCCGTGAACTGGGCAGTCGAACTATCGCCTTCTGAGTTGACAAGGGCGTTTCGTCGAGGTCCAAGGTGCCAGAGGCCTAACGGCAGTCCCTAAAGAACCATCATTTAGCTTTAACAGGAAGAAGAGGGCAGATAGGTTTGGTGTTTGCCGGTAAAGGTGACTCTATCAAAACCCAAGGGGACGTTTGTCAAGGTTGCTGTACCATTGTGCTCCTCGAGCGGGTTTCCTCCCTTGTCCAAATTCCGAAATGCTGAGCGCCAGGGTCTATATCATCGAAAGTGTGAATGAACATGGCCAGAGGGACAGAGGTATTGACAATAGGGAACCAGACGGCAGTTTTGCGCTCTTTTGAAGGAAAGTGGGGAGAGTGATAGAGTCCGACGGACGTTAAGGGGTAGAGAGGCGGTCTTTCAGCGATATACCCCACAATGAGTGCAGCCAATACAAAACGTTGATGCCACCTGCTGGTGGGACTTGAAGCGCCCACTATCATTCATCAGGAGGGTGGCGTTCCTGAGTGGGTACCTGTGCAAAAGTCAGTAAAACAGCAGATTCTGTCTTTGGAGACATCGTGATGAGGGAGTGAAGACATGACAGAGAAGCGAAGCAAGACATCCCATAGTCAAGGCTGGTATGGATGGTAGAATTGTTCGTGAAACTGTCAAATCGAAGTGGGTCTGATGCCGTGTGTGTTACAAAGTGATTCCGAGTGATGGCGTCGAGGGGATGGCCATGCGACATCAGAAAGATTGCGGGAGGACAACAGGGTCGCTGATGTTGGGCTATCAAACGAGGCATCGCCGCAGGGGAGACGGCGGGCTCACAAGCCCACGCTCTTCTCCTCCCTCTTCCGACTCCCGACCCTCCAGGCGCCGATGAGGCATACCAGTCCTGGGCCTAATTGAACGTGTGCCCATTCCATAGTCATGCGCAGACCTGCATGGAAATATGTCCTGTGAGTTTCTGAGAGCCTAGCAACGCTGCTGGCAGCTGGCAGGCAGGACATTGCTAAAGCATTATCAACTCTAGATACTTACTAGCCCCCATTTATTTGACGTCGGTCTCCGCCCTCGAGATTACTCTCGCCCCGGATGGCACAGACCACCCAACGCCCGCTACGACGCTGTACTTCAACACTGCTGGAACGTTCACAGACGGAGATCCTGAATTAGTCGAGGTGATACTCCGGGACACGAGAAGAGGGAATGAGACGAGGATATTTGAGCACAATATCAAGGCTCAGCCAGATCTAGGGTTCAAGTTGGATGTTTTCCCTCCTGGGTGAGCTTGGAAGTTTTGTTGTTGTGTGTCCATGTCGAATCTGACCCCCCAATCAAGGCAAGGCTACATCCTACGCTTGGATGATGCAAGGTAAGGCCGCAATCCCCTCTTGTAGAGAAGCTACTAACCAGTTGAAATATAGCTCGAACGCAGTTGCTGCCACATCAAGGCCTTTCGAAATCTATGCTCTTGGAACACCTCCTTCCTCAACCTACAACCTCCAGCCAAGTAGCGCGTGAGTCGAACCATTGATTGGCCGAATGACGACTTACCTTTTCTCTTCGAAAGCCCTTCACCGTCACCGTCACCGTCGTCTTCAGGTGAGCCACTTGAAGACGAACCTTCAGAATCAAAGCTTCCCCTTGGGACCATCATTGGTGGTGCTGTGGGAGGCTTCGCAGTGCTGGTCTTGTTCTTCGTCCTCCTCTGGCTTTTGCTCAATAGGCGAGAAAAGAAACGGTCCCCACAAACTCTTCCCGACCCGAACTCGAGGGCAAGAAAGCCTGGAGACAAAGATGTCATTGCACCCTTCATCCTACCAACAGCCAACGCGTCGCATCCAGAATCAATACCCATGACCGCCAGCACGGCTTCTCCAACCAGGTTTGGAGAGAGCGCAGCCGCCGAAAAGGCAAGATTGAAAGCTCGTCTGGCAGGACAGCCAAAGTACTTTGACAGCGCCGAATCCAGTACTACACGGAGTCCAGAGACTGTTGGGTTCGAGAGAGCACCGAGCGCTGGTGGGGCCAGCTCTTCCGACCACCTGCTAGGTTCAGCACATAGCGACGCTTCGCATAGACGGGCACCATCGAGCTCAAAGTCAGCCGCCATCCGTGCTGAGCAGCTGCGGCGAGAGAGGGAGCGTATCGACCAGGAGATTGCGCAGCTCGAAAAGTCCTCGGTGTATAGTGGAGGGGCGGCGGGAGGCTCGAAACCAAGACCGAGCGACGACATCCGAGGCCAAATTGCCTCGTTGCGCGATCAAGTCACCAAGATGGAGAGGGGAGGCGCAGGATATACCCCCATTGACGAACCGCCGCCGGAATATGTGGCCAGGCGGTCTCTTCCTCCTGCACCCAAGTAGGTGTCGGGACATTTTTGCTGTTATTTATTCCTTCTTTTATTTTCAACCCTCTTTTTGTTTTGAGCATCTTTCTTTTGGCAGTCTCTAGCACGTTCTGGCGTACATACAACGTTTTCTAATTTCCTACACAATGCAATGATGGAGGTGATATGACAATACATTATTCGTTCAAATGGCCTCGCCTTCAGAGCTTGGCTTGTACCTTGGGTTCTTCGGACACCTTGACAACACTGTAGAGTTGTTAACCTTCCGTTTTTGTTGCCATGATATTATGCATAACTCACAGTTTCCCTGTGTTTCCACCACTGAAGAGCATAGGCAGCGACTTCGGCGCTTTTTCAATGCCTCCTTCCACGACGTGGAACTTGCGCTTAATTGTACCTGAACGAAGGCCTTTAGCAAGGACTTCACGTCCTTCGGCGTAGCGATGCTCGTAGTCCATTCTAAGGAATGTTCAGCTGGCTGCCAATTCGAGAGCAAAATCGCTGCTTACACGATGAAACCTTGAATGAGTGCACGCTGAGAGATGAGGTTGAGGTATGCCTGGAGGCCTTTGGGCTTTGTTGCGTCTATTCGATAGTTCTATTAGACGCTCCGGGAGGTGATGTTACAAAAAGCACGCACTGTAGGCTGAGATGGCACCACACAGGACGATTCGAGCGTCCTTGTTCAGACGGGTGAGGAGGAAGTCCAGCATGTCACCTAGTTAAACATCGTTCAATTGGCACGCACCTTTTTCCATGGTCAGAAGTACTCACCGCCAACATTGTCAAAGTAGACGTCAAGGTAGCCGACGTGCTTCTTGACATCAGCAAAGAAAGATTTACTCTTGTAGTCAAAGGCCTTTTCGACACCAATCTCTTGCTCGAGCCAGCGGCACTTGTCTGGACCGCCAGCAATGGCATAAACTCTAGCACCAGCTGCCTTGCCAAGTTGACACGCAATGGTGCCGACTGAGCCGGCTGCGCCAGAGACAACGAGCTTCTCTCCAGGCTTGAGCTTGCCAATCTCTTTCAATCCCTGTATCGCGAGGTCAGCGCGGTTGGTTGATAGGATAGCTGAGGACTTACGAAGTACGCGGTGAGACCTAGAGAGAGGGTTAGCAGGCGCTCAGCGGTGAACTTTAGATCACTAACCTGAGGTCCCAAGGACACCCAAATAATCGAGAGCTTCAATCCCAGCGGACACACTAAAAGATCGCGTTAATTCGTCGCATGGTAATGAATAAGTTTGCCTTACTCAAGCTTCTCGAGATGCTTGTCCTTCATGACAGCATACTCCTGCATTCCTGGAGACATTCAGCTCGACAATATACGCGCATGATACGCGCTACTCACCCCATGCTCCGTAGACATGGTCTCCGACTTTGAAGGTACTCCCAGGGCCAGTCGCAACAACCACTCCGAGACCTCCGGCACGCATAACCTCACCAATCTGCACGGGAGGCAGATAACTGCGTACATCCCGGATGTACCCTCGCATAGCAGGATCAAGCGACAGCCAAGTGCATTGTACGAGCACCTGTCCAGGTCCGGGTTTGAGGTCAGAGAGCGAGCGAACCTCGGTACGGAAGGTGTCTGGTTCAATGTCGCCCTCTGGGCGAGAGTTGAGAACGATAGCTTTGTAGTTGGAAGGAGGCATGGTGAGGGTGGCGAAACAAGATGTGGGGTTGCATATTTGAAGGTTGTGAGGAAATCAGGAAGCGTGGACCGGCTATATCAAGACCGGCGGGCGCTTACTTAGCAGCTGAGGACCTCTGCCCCTAACCGGGCACCATAACTAGCTACTCAACCGGCCACGAATCGAGCCTTTCCATGACCTATTTGCAAACACTCAGGGTATTCCTTAATGCTTCTGACACGGTACGCAAGCGGAATGTCGACGCTTTCCTGCTGATGGAAAGGCTAACCAGCTATTCGCATTCCGCAAGCATAGCGAAACGGATGGCAAGCTCAACATTCCAATTGACCTTTCCAAGACAAGCGCCAAACGTTGCTTTGTTCCTGAGGCGCCCACTGGCAGAGCAGGACAGGGAACTGACCGAACGTTGAGCCTGGGGAATGCTGATACTTGGAAGAACATTTGGGTGGAATATGATATCTCAAGTCCAAGATGTAGCACGCATAAAACGCGCGCGAGCTTGGGAAGACTCTCCAGGCAGAGAGAATTCCACCAGGCCAATGCCATCGCGAGAGCAAGGCCATGACAGAAAGGAAGGAAGAGAATCCGAAGCTGTTGGTCGAATGGATGTATTGGCGTCTAGTCTATGTTCAGACGTAATATTGGATGCGTCTCCAGAGGCCTTGGGATAACGGTGCAAGGAAAGCGACGGTTTTCTTGTTCTACTCGTCGTCATAACCAGTCACTGGTCTGCGTGCCCTGTCAGGAACTATGAAAGTTTAGAATATATAGTCGCGTCCCTAGGAGCAATTACGCACGTGGGTATCCTGTCGGGAGCATAGGAGGCTCTACGTAGCCAAACTTCCTTCGCAGAGGAGGAACACCGACAGCAATGACGGGTCCAATGGACCCAATAATGCAAGAGTAGAAAATGACGGGGTTTTCGTGGGCTTGCCGTTGCTGAAATTTCTGTCAGACACTTGCTATACCCTCAGGCCGTGTATGCTTACCAGGTACCGGTACATTCGAAACATGATGGGCGCAGTGAGGAGGAGGACCAAGAACGTTGAGGAGAACGAGCTGCCCACGGTTGCAGCCGTTGGGCTTAGTCATCGAGTGATGGCCAACAAGCCTGCAGACTCAGAACAGCCGCGGTCGCGCAGCTTCGACCTCGACCACCACCAAGTTCCTATCCCAAGATGTCAATGGAACAGAGCATCAGCTTGGAGGAGACCAATAAGATTCGTATCTCCCTTGGCCTCAAGCCTTTGACCGATGACAAAGCTCCAGGCGAGGACAAGGAAAAGACTGCAGAGGACAACTATGCAAAGCGCCGAGAGCAAGAGGCCAAGGACCGTGAAACAAAGTGCGTAGACTCAAGTGTGTAAATCTTGGTCTAAGCTAATGATATTGCTTTCTATAGGAAGATTCAGGACCGCATTGCCAAGTGAGTATTCTCCTCATCCCAGTCATACCGTCACTTCCATTTCGTTGGCACAGAACAGCCCTTCTTTGCTGCTCCTGCACTTCCATGGAAATGAACAAGAGCGCTCTTATGCTTATACGCATCTCTCCATAGGGTACGAAATCGACGGGAACTCAATGCTTCGTTGAAAGGTGCAACTTTGGGTGATGTAGATGGAGACGACGACACGATGAAATGGATCAAGCGGAGCAAGAAAAAGGAGAAGGAGCTCGCGCAGAAACGGTTGAAGGAGTTTGAGGACGTTGAGAAGGCTGCCGAGGGGCGAATATTCCGAACGTGCGTCGACCCTCCTCAATAGACCCTAGCTTTCGCTGATATGATGGCTCTCTACAGGGGATCTCGCTGGCCTGAAGGTTAGCCATGACTTGGATGACCTGGGCGAGGGAGAGGACACCATACTCACCCTCAAGGACAGTCGTATCCTCGACAATGAAGGTGAGGGTGAAGTGGCTCGCTATTCTCTTGCTTGTTCTGACTTTCGTTGTAGAGGACGAGCTTCAGAACGTCGAGATGGCCGAAGAGGAGCGTCGCAAGAAAAACCAGGACCTTCGGATAAAGAAACGCGATTACACTGGCTATGACGACGACGAATTCACAGAGGGTGCACAGGGTCTGATGAAGCGCTCCATACTGGCCAAATACGACGAAGAGATAGAAGGGTCGAAGAGTACGGAGTTTCGTCTTGGGTCCTCGTCCAATGTCTCCAAAAAGACTAAACAGAACGAGGAAATGCAAGCGCAAGCCGCTGCCGTGAACAAGTCCCTACTCTCCATAGACTATGCTAGTGCGTCCATTCAACTTCGGCTCCGAATGACTGGTACTGACCACAGCCTTAGAAAACTTGGAAACCCAGGATTACCTCCAAGAGGGTGATGTAGGATTCAAAAAGCCCAAGGCATGTAAACAGTTTGAGTCGTATATCTGCCGTCTGACGATTTCACTAGACCAAGAAGAAGCGCCCTTCTCGACGCGCACCTACAGAACTAGATGACGGCGATGGCATGGATGTTGATGCGAAACCAGTTCCGATTCAAAGAGACCTGGATGCCAATTTTGTAGATGATGACGACCTGCAAGCTGCTTTGGCGAGGTCACGAAAAGCCAAGCTACGCAAGACCCACAAAACTAACACCAGAGGAGCTAGCCCAGAAAAGTGAGCCCTCGATCTTTGCCTCCGATCTGACCGAACTAATGTTCCCCCTAGTTGCGGAACAGCGTCTACAAGATGCCGAGGACGTGAAGGAAGAGGAAGCGGACACTGGGGCAGGCTTGGTGTTTGACGAGACTTCAGAATTCGTGCAGGCAGTTGGGGTCAACCCTGTCGTCAAGCCCAAACAGGAGCCCAAGGAGCCGAAACTTCCAGAACAGGAGGATGTTAAGCCTTCGAGACCTCAGTCTCTGGCTCCTGGCGATGTACCCATGGACGAGGTCGAGGCTGGCGAAGTTCGCGTCAAGGAAGAGGACGAAGAAGATATTAGCATGGCGATGCTCGACGACATTGAGAGTGCATTCAAGCAGGACGATGACACAGACGTGAAGCAGGAGGAGGAAGAGTTCGCTGTCGGCACCTCGAACGAGCAGAACTTTTCTTCCGGCATGGCCGCCACACTTAGCATCCTCCGACAACAAGGTATTCTCAAACCACCTACGGATGATCAAAGAGAGCGTGAGCGCCTCCAGAAGCAACGCGATCTCTGGCTAGCACAGCAGCGGTACAACATTGCCAAACGGGAGTTGGAGAAGTATCAGAGCAAGGGCGCTGGGCGCGATCAAGCCCAGAGGGAATACGACAACCGTCTCCGCGAAATGCAGGAGCGACGCCAGAATATTGATGAGTTCAACTCGGGCTACAAACCTGATGTGAACATTGCGTACCATGACGAGCATGGGCGGCAGTTTGACGGTGAAGGAGGCGTGGAAGGCTCTGTCGCACAAGTTCCATGGAAAGGGGAGTGGAAAGATGAAGACGGAGAAGAGGCTAAAGAAGATTGAGGAGGAGAGGAAGAAGCTTGCCATGGCCAGTGGTGATACGCCGCTTAGCATGAACAAGGCCTTCCAACAACGTCAAGAGAAACTGGGGCAGGCTCATTTTGTCTTGTCAGTCGGAAACCGAGGGTCAGTAGTTCATTCCGTTTCACTTCAAGAGCGTAAGCTGATCTCATGCTTCTCCAGAGCCATCCCACAAAGCGAGGAATTCTTTGACGCTCAACCTCTCCAGAAAGGCAAGACCGACAAGGCAAAGAAGAAGAAAGGCGGTCAAGGTTCTCAACAGGCCAACGAAGGAGGGTTCATGACTGTCCCAGGGCCTGCGCTCCAAGTCATCTCCAGCAGCACACCTGGGCCCAGCAGCCTCGGTAGCTCACCAGCGCCTCGAGCAGGCTTCTCGCGCATCTCGTCAATGACCGCCACGCCTTACGATTCTCAGCCTCAGAGCCAGGGAGGCACACCTGTTCCACCTGATCGTGTCAAGGTTGCTTTTGGATTGGGTGTCAAGCGCAAGGCTACGGAGGAGGCAGTTGGATCACCACCTCCCAAGAGGCGCTAAGTCTCGTGCGTTACGTCTTCATACTTCTCTCACTCTCACTCTCCCATCTTTGTCACAGCCGTGTTGTAAACTGTACTGATCCACTAATGTAAAGAATCAGACCTTTTACGGATGAAACTCGGAAAATATATTGCCTTTGATCTGTCTGATTGGGTATGAAGGAGTACAACAAAGTTTTGATGCGAGGCGGGCGCTTGTGTGCAGGGGTGTCGGCGCCCAGGGCTAATCGGGTGTTCAAGGGCAGAAAATTGAAATGCCTATCCCAGTTGACGTATATCATTTTCCCAGTGAAAGCCAAACCGTTCCTCTCCTAAACCTCAACACTCTTTCGACTTTCCCTGCCCCCAAAGCGCCCGTAGTTGCTGCCTGTCCCGCCTCGTATCAGTCAAGGATGACCGTGGTCTACGATGACAGAGATCCTATAGTGCAGTATACTGGGACATGGGGTAAGGGAGGGGATCCAGACGAGTACCGCATGACAACCACTTGGACTGCGACTGTGGGCGACACTGCACGCGTGACGTTCACAGGTGAGCAGACATTTCGCGCCCCTCGGTGCCATGCTAAATGACATTCTGCAGGACGAGGAATATCGGCTTATGGCGCGATATCACCAAACACCCCTGGTCGGGGGAAAGGCCCCATAGCTACGTTCATGATCGACAACGATCCATCGACTAGAACTCGCTTCGCGCCTCCGCAGACAAATGTGCCCCAGCGGCAGTTTCTTATGCATTCCGTCAGTGGGCTCGACTATGGCGAACATGTCCTTACGATGACAAATGAGTCGGTTGAGGGATACTTCTTTGTCGACTTCATTGAAGTGACGGGGACCGATCGCCCACAGAGTAGCTCAGCTAGCCCAAGCTCTTCGTCAAGGGCCCCGGCCATAGACCCCACTCCGAACGCGGCCCCTGCTTCCTCGTCCGCTTCATCACCCTCTTCTGCAAGTTCAGACCCAGAGTCGAGCGGAGCCAGTCGACCGTCTAACGGCCCTACGTCTGTTCCGAACCCGTCCAGTTCTGGCTCTCCACCTCGTTCGAGCCAGCTTGAAGTTGGATCCTCTGCGCTACTAAGCCATTCCCTTCTCCTCCCTCCTGGTGTATCCGGGGCAACCGCAAACCAGAATTCAATTCCCACTTCTATTTCGCCCGGTTCCTCGGAAGGGGGTAGCGGGGGCACAGGTCTACGACTCGATGCAATTATCGGAGGGACTGTTGGTGGCATTGCGGCGACATGTACCCTGTTTCTCATCTTTGCTCTATGGATGCGCCGAAGACAGCGAAAACGATACGGGAATATCGAAAGTCCTCCGCCTGAGATGCAAAAGAGTGCGTTTTTTTTCGAGTATTAAACCTTGGCATTGCTTCTAACAAGATTCTAGGTTCCCTGCCGCCCCGGATCTCCTCATATCCTACTTCAGACTTGACTGACAGCAATGTACCCTCGCTCGTTAAAACCCTCAGTATTCCCCACACCTTCTTTTGATATCAATCAGACCTACGCAGACCATTCACGGGACTCGAGCAACTTTGAATCTCTACAACCGCAGAAGATCCCGGTCCAACATGGCGGCTATACCCTTACCAAACCTTCAAGTCCACGTCATCGTTGGGTCCTCCACCCCTGTACCAACCACCAGTCCTAGTCCTATTCACGTTATTTCTAATACCCCTAACATATCATTATACATCATGTATGTGCACGTACTTCTTGCTCTCTCTGGGCCGTTTTGTTGTAGATATGTAGTCGTAGATATCTATTTGGGCTTCTTTCCTGTGTTTCCTGTGCTCTTTTCGCTGTGATCAATGGAATCCGAAACGGACGCTGGTTCTGCTTCCTCAACGATATGTTCGTCCGACATCTCAAGTAGGCAAAAAGCCCATGCTTATTCCTCTCCCTACAACGTTTTACCGTCGAGACTCAAAATGACTGCAAGAGCTTAGGAGGCTAGGACTACCTGCGGTCACATGACCGGGCGCGTCAGTTGACCGCGACTACTGCAACCGCCGGTGTAAATCTGACCTCAATCCTGCAGCATGTCCTCAAGATCAGGGACAACCAGCACCCTCAGCGATGCGGACAGGGAAAGGCATCGACAGAAGTACCGCGCAAAACTTGCAAAAGCTTTAAAAGAAGACGATGATCCACTTGGCCACCTACAACTCGTTTGTCCAATGGACAATCAAACACTATGGGGAGAAGGACAACAAGAGCGGATTGTTTGAGTTGCTAAAGGAGGCGACCAATCAGTTCAAGGAGGATCCAATGTACAAGAATGACCTGCGGTATTTGAAGATGTGGGCTCTGTACGCCAGGCAGCTGCATCGGACAGACGCTGCCAAGATCTATGCGTTCCTGGTTGAGAATGGGATTGGGACGGCGTACAGTGCGTTGTACGAGGACTACGCGAATCTTCTGGAACGAGATGGCAGGTGCGCTTCTCATGACGCTTACACTGTCCAGATTTTGACTGCATTAAAGACGAGCCGAAGCAGAGAAAGTCATATGCTGGGTATGGAGAAGAAGGTTCGCCCGTTGGAAAGGCTGAAGACGCGCTATCAGGAGTTCCAATCTCGCGCAGCCTCTGGGAGTGGACAGGCATCTAGTAACAAGGCAGCACCAACCACCGCTTCCTCCAGCTCAATACCACCCTCAACGTCGTCATCGGCCACCACATCGTCCGCCAATCTGGTTTCGTTCAATTCGACCGCTGCATCCCGTTATGCACTGATGCTAGCACCTACACCTCCAGGAAAGAGACCGGAAAAGCTCAAGTTCAATATGGGTCTGCTCTTCACTGAAGAGGGTGTGGAATACAGTATTCAAGAGGCGCGTGCACGATCTATGGGTCTTCTGGGGAAGAAGTGGGGTCCACCACCACCATCTGAAGTCCCCAACCAATATCCATCACCCTCTTCATCGTCCTCTTCTGCCCCTGTTGATTTCAATGACGACGGAGTCAAGTCAACCAAGTCGATGGGCTTGCGCAGGAGGAGCATGCTGGCCGAACCGACCGTCACGATCAACACCAAGGAGGCGTTGGCAGACGTGTTTGGAATGTACAACTCACCGGAAAGGACTACAAAGTTCACGCCGGGAAGTAAACATATTCCATTGAAGAAGGTCGAGCCAGTAACCCCAATGGTTCCTCCTCGATTGGCCGCAGCGTCACAAGAGAATGAGAATGCAAAGACTCCAGCACTTTGTACGTCGAAATTCTTATCTATCAGGTGTTCATTGTACTGATCCCCTCTAGCATTTCGACCTTTTACGGACGAAAACGCTGCGCAAAGCCGAACGACAACGCCCGCTGTCCCCAAGGTATGTCTCTCGTCGAACAAGTTTGATACGTATCACTCAAGACTCTCAGTTCAATGTTTTGTTGAGGACCAGAACAAGACACCTTTCATTACACCCGCGCAACGTTTTTGCGCCTAAAGACGCAAGCACACCATCCATGACCCGACCGTCAAACGAGAACCCTCCTCGAAGTGCATTCCGGCCAGTATCGTCGTTAGCCTCGATCACCGAGGATGGCGCTGGCACAGGAGCATCGGAGATAAACCTCTATTTGGCAAGGTCTTCAATCCACCACAGTCAGAACCTGTACCACTGGCACCTTTGCGCGATGTCTTCACCGACGACCATGGCAAAACCAACACCCAAACCCAAACCTCCAACCCACGAACGTGCCAAATCTCACGACGTAGGAGACAAGAGTCTCGGACCCGTCTTTACACACCTTTCGTGGACGAGAATTCCAAGACGCCATTCAAGGTCTTTACACACCCTTCGGAGAATGACGAGGGTGCACTGGTAGATCAAACCCCTTCACACCCAAGACACCCACTGTCTTTCTCCATTCCAAGACTCAAAGAGCCTCCCGCAACTTTTACAACAAAACACGAACCGTTTGGATCTACCAATCGAGCCTTCACACAATCACACCCGTTCCAGGACAAGACACCCAGGGGCACCGCCGCCTCAATCAGAACAGGCATATGAGGCGGGAGGAAGAGGAAACCCAGGAACTACAAGAAGGCGAGGAAGAATACTACGAAGACGACCAAGGAGAAGGGCACCACGAGGATTACAGCTACGAAAGGAGAGCACATTGAACAGTACGAGGCACCACTTGCGCAGGAACGCACCCCATGACTATGACGATGGCGCTTCGTATCAACAAGAAGTACCCCTGGGTGGTCGATTTGGCCAGTTCAACGTTATGACACCTATAACCGAGCGAACTTTCGAATACACGACAATGAGTGGACGAACAGACGCGACACCCAGTGGGCGATATGGAGGAACGATGGAGGGCGAAGGCTCTCCAAAGAGCAAAGCCTTTGTTCCTCTACTTCGAGATCAACTGGTCGCTGCAAGGGACAAAACGACGAAGAGTGCAAGGAGAAGATGATGAGGACCAAGGGATGTTGGACCACGAAGATCAAAGTCCAGCATTAGAAGAGCGGACGGGCGCACTGAGTCTCGTTGACACTCTCACCCTTAATACGAAGTTCCGCCCGCCCCCCTTGTAACCCATTCGACCCTCCCATTCTCTCCTCTGCTACTCGCATACAGACCGACTCTCACTTTTTCGATCTTAGAGATCATGCGGCCCAGAAGCTGGAGCAACTGCAAAAGCATTTCAAGAAGAGCACCGGGCGCAAGAACAGCGGGTCTCTGACTGA